>CAHIKZ030000102.1:2677500-2751257 GCA_903632075.3 Acanthosepion pharaonis | reverse complement strand
GATGTCATATATTTCATGGTATGACATAAAAGGTACTTCAAGAGCATCTCCTGTATCCATATCATTTGAAGTGTGCATGTTCTTTCACCCTCTGATCATTTACCATGGGGTACCTTTTGCTAATGTTTTATGCACAAACTGCTGATCCATTGTTTGTCTCTTCAGTCTTGTTTATGGATGAGGCAATATTTGGAAGAGATGAAATAGCAAATTTACTGGCTTAAATATTTGTGGAGTGGATTAGAATCCTCATGGTACTATACAGGTTAGACACCAGCATCAGTTTTCAATTAATGTGTGGTCTGAAATTGTGGGTGACTGTAGGTCCATATGTTCTCCTAGCATGTCTTTTACAGGAGCTGTCTACATGGACTTTATTTCGAATACTTCAGGCCTGCTAGAGGATGTACCCTGCTAATATGAAGACTCATGTAGTTCATGCATGAAGGGGCTCCAGCACATTTTAGTCACTGTGGGTATTAGCCAATAGTCAGCGTGGGTCTGCAACTGGGAGAGCTATATAACACCAGTGTTTTTTCTCAGTTGGGAGGAGCACTCTGAAGGTGTGGATGTGTGAAAGCCAGTCCAGACCAGTCGACTTCAAAAGACTATTTTCCTGAAAAGCTTTTATAAATTTCAACCAATAATAAGGCTAAATATTTTCTCAATGAATGCTGTTTAAAAGCGGCTGTTTTCAACATTACCATATGGATATATTTAAGTATATTTTGTTTATTTGTTATTTTACTATCTTCTGACTCTTTTCTTTTGATATGTTTTCTTTTATTTTCCTTTTATTTAACAATCTTTTTTGCCTTCTTTATTTTTAGTTTTTTCTTCAATAAGCTTCTAAAATCCCTCACAACTTATCCTTTGTTATTTCTTTTTTTCCATTTCACTTTTTTTTTTATTTATCTCACACTTTTTACATCCTCTCTTTATAGTTTTCTGTCTCTTTTACCCTCTTTTTTCTTTCCTTGTTTCTTATCACTTCCTTATTTCCTATTGTCTCTTACTTTGTCTTTTTTTATCTCTCTCTCCGTTTTTAGACTTCTTTACTCTCTTTTCTTTTCTTTCCAATATTTCTCTCATAGTTTCCATCTTTTTTTTTTTTTTCTCAAATATTTTTGTTTCTCATTTATCTAAACATTTTTCTTCCTTACACTATCAGATTAATCTTCATCTTTCCAATCCTGTTTTCCATCTCTTCCATCTTTTCTCTCTTCTTCATTCCTCTCTGTTTTTTTTTGCCTTTTTACCCACTCTTCCAGTTCTATCATTTCCATCCTTTTCTTTCTTTTTTTTTTTCCTTTTCTTCACTCCTCTGTTTTTTTTTACCTTTTCATCCATTCTCTTCCTATTCAATCAATTCCCTTTTTCTTCTTTCTCTTTCTTTTTCCTTCTTCAGCCCTCTTATTATTTCTAGCCACTCTCTTTCTAATTCTGTGAATTCTCTCATTTTCCTTTCTCTTAATTCCTCTCTGTTTTTTTTTTTAGTTTTTTTTTATCCACTCTCTCATTCAATTCTATAATTTCTCTCTTTTATTCTGTCTCTTCTTCCTTTTCACTTTTCACTCCTTCCTTTGTCCTTTTGCCTGTTTGTCCAATTCTTCCCATCTATCAATTCTCTCCTTTTTTTCTTTCATCCTTTTCTCACATCTTCACTCCTCTCTTTGATCTTTTACATTTTCCTTCTCTAACAATCCCATAAATATTCTCTTTACTTTTTTTCCCTTACTTTTTTTTTCTTTCTCTATCTTTATTTCTACTCCTGTTTGCTCTTCCCCATCTGATTGTCATAAATAGAGAAAAAAGGAAAATTAAAAAAACTATTTTCCTAATCATACTGTTTGAAATTTGTCTCTTTTCTGCAAATGAGATGCACATTTTCCTGTGTATCTGATGTGTTTCCATGATGAATTGAAAGAAACACATCTTCTCTACTCTCCATTCTCAGCTCCCCTATAAACAGCTCCTGACACCCTCTATGACAGCATTCGTCTCTCCACCTGACAACACTTCATTTGCTTGATTCACAAACTGCAGACAATTCTGTCTGTAGTCATTCATTGTACATTTGTCACAGTGCAGGAAGTAACAGGATAGGGGCACTTTGGGGATCAGGTGGTAGGGAAAGGAGGAATATATGGGGTGGGAAGCGGGTAAAAAAGCATACAAGCATATGAATACACCCACGAACATGTGTAGAAAAGGTTATATTTATGCTGACAAACAGAAACATTAAAGATACTTGAACACCCCTATGCAGAAAGGGGGACAATTCAAACATTCACAAAAGTGCATGAAAGCATAACAACTTTTTTTTTTATTAAAATAAGAATAAAAAAATAAAAACTTCAAAATAGATTTTTAGCATATGATTCATGCCAACAAATACACAAGGTCTGAATCGAATTTAATGGCCATCAGGAACCTTTGATCTAAAAAGAATTGATCTGTGGTGACCCCAATATGTACTGGGTTTACTTTAAGAAATACCAAATTAAGTTTTGTACTCAGTATCATCTCAAAATGTCAAAAGGTCTAGGCACCCCGAGGTCTGACCTAGACAGTAGCCTCAAAGCCATCAAGTGCAGTATTGGGCCTCAAAGGACTTCAGAGATTGCATCAACATAAGCAAGGAATTGAACACAGATAAACTGAAGATACATACACACACAAGACAATCAGATAACATGATCCAACTTATGAGGAGAGACAGAATCTCTCACATCTTTGCAAGAAGATCCTAGAATGTTTGAAGAAAAACCTGAAACCACATACCCTTAATTAGGACAATATTGATAGTCCAGAAGTAAATAGTTTCATATTCTTACCAGACATTACTAACATTAAAGTTTCATGAATAAATATGTGATCAAAGTGAAAGTTTTAAGAAAAACAGAAACACAAAGGATAAATTGAAGACAAAAGTGTGTTTGGTTATCAACTAATGGGTTCAGTAGAAACAAAAAATATCTGTGTGCCACCACTAAGTTCAATCACAAATCTATAGTAAACAGTCCAACAGGCAATGTAGTAATGAGAAAAATGGGGCCAGAAATCCAACCTTCCCTTTGCAACAGCAGAAATGCACTTTTGCTCACCAAGCTCAAAAATCATTCTGACCTCAGTAAGCAAAAGCAAAAGGCTTTATTCAACGAGTGATTTTTCTGATTGGCCAATGCCATTAAGGGAAGAAAGAACATTAACATAGTTTCTCTGATATTTAAAGTAGCAGGTTTTTGTTCATTATTTTCTTTAATTTTCCTTTGGCAGAACACGTACAAAAAAGACAAACTCTTTTTCAAGGTAGGTGATTTTCTCTTTCATTACAGAGAGTGTACACTATTTCTTATTCAAATATGATATGAAATTCACATATTCATTTAATGCAGGTTATAAAAATTACATCAATATCAGTTACAAACTACTAATTTTATTGTGAAACATTCAAAATAAAATTTGATAGTGTATATACACATAATAATAATCATACACACATAAAAATATATAAGTGCTATTAATTGTTGTGACCAAGTAAATAGTTAAAAGTAATAACAAAAACCAGGCTTGCAGATATATCGTATATTAAACAGTAAGTACACCAGAAGAGTATTACACGATTAATGAGAGTTTATTGAATGAACTAGTGCTCAATCTATTCACAGTCCACTGTTCTCTGAACCTTCTCTCCTACTAAACTTATAGTAGGTGGAAGAGTCTAACAGACTCTTAAGAGGGAGGACACAACAACATTAATGATAACAATGAATTGGTTATTGAATAATGTACTTTAAAAAAACAACACTGATAGTCAAGCAGACATAACTACTATATTAGTAGAAATTAATTAAGAAGAAAAAGATGCACTTACTGTATTTTCTGGCTTAAAAGACACACATTTTTTTTCCTAAAAAATATCCTGAAAATGCATGTGCATCTTTCAAGACGAATGTAAGGCAATGCCCAGGCTGAAGTAAGCTTGGACAGTCATCTAATTGGCTAGACTGATAGGGACATGGATTTGTATGTTGAGTCATTACACTATAATGTTAGCTATTTTATCTAATTCAGCCTTTTATATGATGTAACCCCAGTACTTAGCTGTTATAAGTATTTCTAAAACTATAAACCTTCCTGGAGCCAAGCCACAAACTTAAACATGCTCTGTTTACTAGCAGTGGCGGGAATCCTTCTGCTCTTGACTAGCATGTCATTGCCATACAAACAAAATCAGACAAGTAATTAATATGAACAATACGTGGTGCCAGTATGTGAGGGATACATGGTGAATATGTTGTTGTATGAGAATGACTTTTTTTTCTTAGAAATTTCTTTCTAATATTAGAGTGTGTCGTCCAAGCTACAGCATCTTGTAAACTGGAAAATACAGTACTTCTTTTCAACTAATATCTATATTAGTAATATATATTGGTAGAAAAGAACTGACATTTATTCTTAATTTATGCTAATATATATATAAGTGTGTACATATATTCAATCAGTTAAGTGCCATGAGTGATACACACTTGGGCAATCATGTATCTTTTGATACATGACTGACATGGCAGATGTTTTTCCTGCAGTATGTGGGGTAGACTGGTTGCCAACTAAGGCTAAAGAACCCAATCTATCCTACTATTCAACCCATAACTGGGAGGAGAAGAGGTGGATCCATACCTTTCCCAAGAGTATTTGTGCATAAGGGAATCTAATGAACTCGAGTAGAATTCAAACTCGTCTCTCAGAATTCTCATTCTGAGCCAGATTTTATCAAGAATCTCTAAATATATAGCAAGAGCACTGAACCATATGTGGCAGCAATATTCTAAGCATAGATGAATTGTAGACTTATAGATATATAAGATAGATTCTGGAGAGAAAAAACTTTCTTTAGTGGAAAGACTATATTGAATCCATTGCTAGGTGCTGACCTCGCAATGGATTCAATATAGTCTTTCCACTTCATGTCATTGAGAGTGTTAGACTAAGAAGGTGTAACAAGTCACTCAACTGAAGGTTAGCATCAGCCATCCTGATGAAAGACAGAAAGAGGTCTCTCAGATGATTAATAGAGAGCAGTTTTGTTTTGGAGGTGTTAAAATTAACAAGCCATTCTTTGCTCCACTTAACAGACTGAAAGTTGTTTATGACATCAGCTGCCAATTTGACATGATCAAACTGATCAGATTTTTTGTTGAGACAGGTGTAAATAGCTGTTATCAGTGTAGATGCCAAGTTGAGAGCTAATGCCATCAGGAAGGTCACTAATGAAAGTTAAAAACAAAGTAGGACCAATGATAGAGCCCTGGGGAACATCTGAAAAAGAGTGGCCTTTTAGGATAGCTTTCATTTCATGATTTGATTTTGACTGAATCAGTTCAAAAATTTGTCTTTTCAATTTGTGAAGAGCACTGTAGAATGCTTTTGAGATGTCCAAAGTCAGAGTTTCACCATTCTTATCTAGATCTTGATTGAATTTTTCTGCAATAATTGTGAGTATATCAGCAGTAGACCTCAAGAAATGAATGGCATATTACTTGTCTGAAAGAAGGCCTAATGATATGAGATGCTTAAGCAATTTGGCATTGATTGGCACCTCAAGTAGTTTACCAAAAAAAGGTAGGAGGATAATAGAATGAGAGTTGGAAGTGTCAAATGGTTCACCTAAGACTGGAAGAATAAATGAAGATTTCCAACAAGCAGGAAATGAAGAAACAGTGAGGCATTTATTATACAATTTACAGAGAATTGGAGCCAGATTGGGGGCACACTTCTTAATGACTATTATAGAGATACTATTAGGTTGTACAAATATGATGATAGCAGAAACGATAGAGGGGTTATATGCATATCACTTAACAGGGATTCAGTTCTAAGAGTAAAGTTAAGCAAGATTAATAAAATACATACATTTTATATATATATATATATATATATATACACACACACACACACAGAGGGTGCTATGGATAAATTATCATCTAAATTACGCAAAAATGAAAATAACACTGACATCGCATTTTAACAAATATACTTACCAAAATTGCACAAAAATATCTTGATATACTAAAGAGTAACTTTATCCAATAAAATCACCATTGGCTTCAGCCACTGCCTCAGACAACTTTGGAATCTCCTGCAACTGTTATGGATGGTCTCCTTGTTTAAATTGCTGAATGATACCATAATTCTTGCCTTCAATTCATCATTGGTGTTACAAGGAGTTTTGTTGGTCTCTCGCTCAACTGTGTCCCACACATAATAATCAAGGGGGTTGCAATAAATTTAGGAGTACTTTTCTTATCAGAATGATCAGAGCTGCTGTACCTTCATAATCACCATTAGACTCATCTAACTCTTTCGAATCCTCTGCACTGTTCACAGACTGACACCCAAACACTCTGAAATGTTCATATTGGAGCTTCCAGTATGAATGCCAAGCAGTACAGCATGCTGTTTCCAAATTTCTGGCAAAGTGAATTGCTTAATGGTGCTCTTTTTCTCACAGACAGTGCCCAACTGACCCTACTACACTGTACAGTCAACAAAATTGAAAACAAACACACATGGACAAAATTAAAAATATAATATGGCAACAATTGACACTTTACGCCCTAAATATATATATATATATATATATAGTCATCCATATCCAAGTCTGTTTTGCTGTATCACAGCTCATCAGTGTGGCTAGACATTTGATGGCTTCAAGCAGGGATCGAAACCTGACCAATTTGGCATCAGTCAGAGATTCTACACTATTGTCGCACAGCAGAGAAAGGGAAAATTTAATGTATTATATACATGATATATACAAAGGCCAGTAGCGCTCAATTCATAACTAAAGAGCAATGTGCTAATTGCAGGAACAGCCACTGTTTTTAAAATTACGTTTTCTCAATAGTGCTCAATCATCTAACAAGAGCATAAATATATATATATATATGCATGTATAAATAACAGAATATATGTGTGTGTGTTTGTCGGTTTGTGTTTCATTTAAAATGACTGACAAGTTTTTGCAATTAAAATCAAAAGAGTATTTTGACAGTTCTTGCTCACAGTCTGAAAAAGTAATTTCTTGTATTCATGCAAGAAAAATATGATGAAAAGCTTAATTTTGATGAAAAGCTTTATAAAAAGTGATTTCTGCCTATATATATATATATATAGAGAGAGAGAGAGAGTGAGCATAGACCATTTGTCTATGCTCACTCCCTTTCCCCTCTCTATGTCTATCTCCCTTTCTCTTCCCCCTACAAAACCTATATTGAAATCTCTGTCTCTCTTTCCCCCTTTCTTTCCTTTTTTTCCCCCCTTTTAATATTCCTATCTGATGTTTTCCTTCTTCCTCTTCTTTCTCTTTTTTCCTTTCTTCTGCTTTTCTTTTTTGTAACTTCTTCCTTTTTCTGTTTCATTTTTTTCCCTTTACTTGTATCTGGATTAATTAAAAATCCATTGTAATTTTTGTCTGAGCGATTGGGAATTTAACCCACAAAATAAATTTATTACCACTAATTATGGATCTTTAGGGATACCTTATTCATTATTATTATTATTATTATATTGCTCTGTTCTTACATTGAGCTCTCTTTGGATTCATATCCTCTCCTCCTTGGAATTATCCCTACTAAGCATCATTGGGTATATATATTATATATATGTATATATATATGTATTATAAATTAACTGATTTAAAATATGGTTTCTTTGCTACACAGGAATTACCATGTTTCAAAAACCAAAGCTAAAAACTTCAAATTTAATTATATAATTAAATTAAAAGCATTAGTTCTGTTTCATCTTCAAGCGAATTTTGGAATAACTTATTTTTAATTTTACTGAGTTTTTATTTAAAAATAAGTTATTCCAAAATTCGCTTGAAAATGAAAACAGAACTAATGCTTTTAATTTAATTATATAATTAAATTTGAAGTTTTTAGCTTCAGTTTTTGAAACATGGTAATTCCTGTGTAGCGAAGAAACCATATTTTAAATCAGTTAATTCATAATATTTATGCTCTTTATTTACATCGAGCACTGTCTTGTAAAAATAAAAATATCAATAAGAACACCAGATTATATATCTTACTGTTCTTTCTTTTTATTATAATAATATATATATATATATATATATATATATATATATATATATATATATATGTGTGTGTGTGTGTGTGTGTGTGCTTAATTCAGTGGTTTAATATATATAGTTATGTAATTAGCTTCATGCTTTAATACCTGGTGATTACATATTTGCATGAAACATTTAGTAGCAGATTTTATCATATATTTTACTAGATGCATTTTATATATCTTAAACTCATAGCCTTGAAAAAGGCATGAATATGTTTCTTTTTGGTGTCTGATTATCAAATGTCTTGTTAAAATTTCTCTTATATGCTATGATAGTTGACAGAGTTGAGTGTGAATGGGAACACAAGCACAAATCATTCTGCCCTATTTTACCTGGCCAGTTCATTGCAATAAAGAGCCTGTTATATTATCAATGTTGACAGTAGCTAATAAGAGCAAGAATATAAATGTAGCAAATATGGCTGTGTGTATATTAAGTATTATGTATATCACCATAAGGGCTACAATTGGTGGCCTTAATTAGATTTTGACTGTAAATGACATTTTTCTTTTAAAGATTTTTAAATTAACGATTGAAACCAAATCATGTGTAATCTTTCTTCATCTGGGATCAATATCTCCCATGAGTATCTGTTTTCTAGTGACAGAATCAGCCTCTTGATAGAGGAATTGATAAACTATTGGCACAGATATTGAAGAGAAAGAGAGAAGCTGTGTATTATATTTGAGAAGACTATTGTAGCTGACAGAAGGATCATGGGAAAATTATACAGGCAGTTAAAGATAAAGTTTAAATCTTCTGTAAGTGTTTATATAAATGGAATGCACCAAAAAGAAAACCCCAAAAGACAATCCAACACGAGTAAATGTGAATAACCTTGATTAATATGTGTGCATGCTGCAGCACATATGCACAGCATATTGCAACTGAAGAAGATGCATAGTGATTTCTTTTTTGCATTTTTTTTTCTCTTCTAGAGAATATGACCTCGACTTTCCCTAAGAACTTCAAAGAGGAATGGTGATGATGATGGATAGTAGCATTCATGGGGAGAATAGTAATAGTGGTGATGGTGGGGGTCTAAGAAGAAGGAGCTTTTAGTAGTGGTGATGATGGCTTGCTTTTCTATTGTTTGGCTACATTTTGTCAGCATGTCGAGTTCCAAAATGTAATATATCAATAAAAAACTGAACAAATAAATCAATGAATTTAGTGTCAAGAAAAGCATAGACAAAGTTAAAGAAAATAGTAATCAAAGAAAACAATGTACAAAAAGAAAATAAACATCAGTAAAATTCACAAATATTTACTGTACATGTATACACAAGAGTGGATCAATAATTTTGTAGCCTGAAGTTTTCCACATTAAGAAGCATGAAGTCAAATGTATTGACAAAGGACATTATGTTGAAAATATTTGTTATGTAAAATGCATTTTTTTATCATGAGGCAACATATTTAGTAGCAACAATAAAGAAATCGAATATTGGATTGACTCTACATAGGATTTTGTTGAACAACTCTATTGGAAGTTGAGTCTGCTCTGACAACCTGTCTGAGCCAGTTGGTGAGTGGAGTTTATGTAACAGACTGGGATGTTCCATTCTGCTACTTGGGCTAGCCTATTCTCTAGGTCCTGATTGGCTGCTGACTTTGGTGTGGATACTGTGCTCAATAAATATCCATCATTATGCTGTGAATGCTGTCTGTAGTGAGTTACAGCCCGTTTTCTTTTTGTCTGCCAACTGGATGCTAGTTGGGGACTTCCTTGCAAGGGTGAGTATCATATTTTTGATTCTTCAGTAGAGGTATTAAATAAATTGATTACTGAATAGACTGTGCCTAGGGAAGTTTTGCCCAACACCAGAAATCACTACAAAATGAATACATTAACCTAAAAGCTTGAGTCATGTTTTGAAATAGACTTATCAGATCAAGATATTCATATGCACATTATGCATGGCACCAAACTCATTCAGAAATATCTAAACTGTCAGTTATATACAAACACTTTCACAGATCAATGATTAAATGGCTTCAAGCAAATGAAGTCTGTAGATATTAGCGAGGACCATCCTTCCTCAAACGTTGTGGACTGGTGTTGTAGCCATATCAGTGTCAGCTAATATCTTGTTAAATGGAAACATCTGCGCTTTTACAAAAACTGTTTCAGACATTTATTGTTCTGATGATTATCAACTAAGTGTTGTAACCTAGGAAAGGTTACTGAATAGAATAAACGAAGGAAGGTTGGTAATGAACGATGATACTTAGGACACGAACAACACCTGTAAGATTCGCCAGCAGCGCATAGAAGTAATCAACTGAATTCCATAATGAATCTCCAACTGCAGACCAACATACAGTATTTACTACTGTATCTATGTGAATGGGAGCATACCCATTATCATCCATAGGTATGTTACAACACTAAGCTTGGTTGGTTGATTTCATTTTGTGTGTTATTTAATGCTGAGATCTAAATATTTTATTAAAACCATTTTATGGCTTCAGCTAAATATATTTTGAATGCAACTGTATGCCTTCAACTACAGATAAAATGTATTGTTGGTCATCTTCCTTTAAAAATGTATTGCTGATAATTTTACCATAAATATGTATTTTTGGTAATTCTATTATAAAATGTATTGTTGGTAATCCTACGATAAAATGTATTGTTAGTCATTTTGTTTTAAAAATGTATTACTGGCATTTTTACTATAAATATATATTTTTATACTTTCATTGTGTTTTGTTTGAGGGTCCACTATTTGTCCATAGCTGAGACCCTAAAAGGTGCAACCATACTAGGTCAGAGTTGACCTGGGAACAACAGCAATTAAGAGGTGTTCAATGTGCCTTATAACCTCAAATCTCTTGATCAGTGGCCTTGCTGCCTGATATAGTTTATCTTCATACCCAGGACTATATCAGCTAAAAGAAGTGAACCCCACAAGGACCATGGCAAAGAACCCTGCCAAAGTAGGTCACTGAATGAAGCCAGACCTTGATAAGTTACTTTTTTAGACAAAGATGACAAGATAAAGAACAATGTTCTCTATAAGACAGTGGTCACTACCAGCAGAAAACAGAGAGACCTAAAGAAAAACACAGAAGATCTCTCACTACCATGCAAAAGGGGAGATGCCTGTTAGACTGTTCCCCTCTGACCTGCTTGTCCATAGCAGTAGGTTACAACCAGAATAATATTTGCCTACTACTACAATTGTCTCATGGTTTTATAGTCAGTGACAATCTGGCCAAACTTTAACAGTGAATGAAGAGACAAACTGTATGGTGTGCTTATCTGTAGCAACCCATGATATTACTGACTGGTTTTAGTCAGAGATACTAAGCTTTATTGGAAATGTGATTGGTCTCTAGTTTCAAAGGAATTAATTCATCTCAAGAGAATTATAATGTCCATTACTTACAGATAAAAAATATTTATATTAGTCTATGTCATTAAGATATAACATATGAACAATTACAGGGGTAGACGACCCTCGTGCTCCTAGAATTGGCATTATTCTAGCCATTATTAAATTTTTGTTATGTATCTGATGGGTTTGATTATAATGCAAACATTGTTATAATTCAACTACATTCTGAGTGTTGGGTCTGCTCAACTGTGTCTGACACAGTTGATTCTTCATCAGATATGTTCTGATCTTTGTTATCATTCTCTCTTGATGTGCTCGTGTCTCATCTATTTCTTCTATGTTTGTCCTGATGCTTTTATGACAATCTATGGTCTTTGTTTGTCACATTTATTAATGACAACTGCTGGTGCCCAAGTTCTGTCATCTAATTGTATTATTACATGGTCACCTGATTTCAAAAATGTGAGTTCTTTTTCCTGTATCAGTTGTAATGTTTCTGATGCTGTTTTTGATGTCCATCATGTCTTTTCTGAACTGCAGATGGATTTTCTATATGTGGATAGAGTAAATGATGTTCATAATAATGTTCTTAAACAACAGCTCATTAGAAGCTGTGCAGGAGATTTTTCAACTTTATCTATTGATGTATTTCTTAGTTTTAGTTGTCACAGCATTTACTTCCAATTTTTTCAATAATCCTAAGTATACACATGCATCTTTTCCTAGGATTGGTGAAGCTTCATGTAAATAAATTGAAATGCCAAGTATCTTACTTTTATTTAACCTTCAAGTTGGATGATGTGTTGGCTGTAATTCTTCAGTTGAACTTTGGTTGTCTGTAGTGGACTGGTATAAATTGTATGCAGTACATTCTTGGGTATTATGTTGGCTTGTGCTGCAGTGGCTTGCTTGAAATTAATGATTCTAGTGTCATTTACTACTATCTAGAGTCCAGTTGGATGTCACTGCATTTGTTTTTAAAGTGACACTGTCTAAAATAGGTAGTGGTAAGATGAGTCATTGTTTTCTTAATGTCACTATGATGTAATGGAATAACCTGTCACCCCCATAAGTAACTACACCATAGGTAGTAACTACCTATAAGTGTCGGTAAGTCAATGGACTATGGAGTCTAGCTGGGATCTGTTGAGTACGACTCAGACTTACTAAAGAACTACCAACCTTTCAACAGTAGCTCTCACTACTGGATTGAATTGCAATGACCTTTGACATAACTGTTATCTTTATTCTTATTTTATTGGTTTTTACTATAAACCTTTACATATTTATCCACTGTGTTGTTCAAGTATATATACCTATTAGTACAGAATATAACTAACTCATGGTTTACATTACAGCATCACATTGGTTGGGTTTGCAGTATTTTCCTTGTGTTTTTTAGCAAACTGAGCATTGTTCCAGTAAGTGCTCTCCCTGCATCTACCACATGCAATGTTATGTTTAGGGCTGATGTTCTGATATTGAAAGCTTTCATTATTTATACTTTTAACTTGCTTAGTGTTAACTTCCATAGGTAGGCATTTGTCTATTGCATTATTTTTCAAGTTTCTTTAAACTTTACTTGTTCTTTTATAACATCAATAATGATGATGATAATGATTTGTAAGCACTTCCGGTCCCACTAGAGAATGTTGGGGGTAAATGGATCAAGCAGCAATTTGAATAAAACAGGTTAGTATGTCTTGTGTCATCTTTGGGTTGCTTCAGCTTTTCAGCAGCCAGTCTCATAGTTTATCTTTCTACCCTAATCCCAGTAGAACACCTGTAAAATGCTGATGTTTTGTCATTGAAACACTGATTCTGGTTTGGTTTGGTTTGTTTTATGGCATATCAACCTCAATAGGTTATTTAATGCTGACAAAATTTTTATTCCTGGTAATATTTTGTTTTGTCAAAAATCTCTTTCTGGTAATAATTTTTTTCTTCAAAACTGTATTGCTGGTAATATTTTTTTTCAAAAAAGTATTTTTGGTAATTTTTTTTTTTTTTTTTTCAAAAATGTATTATTGGTATTATTTTTTTTTTAAATGTATTATTTGTAATATTTTTTTTTTAAATGTGTTATTGGTAATTTTATTTTATTTTTTTTTAAATGTATTGCTGGTAATAGTGTTTTTGCTTCAAAAATGTATTGCTGATAATAATTTTTTACAAAGTATTTCTGGTATTAAAACCTATTTTTACACTTTCATAGTGTTTTGACCCCAGTTTCTGGGTTTAACCACCTGCCCATAGCCGGGACCCTAACAGGTGCTACCACCCCGGGTCAGGGTGGACCTGGGAACACCAGCAATTAAGGGTAGTTCCACGCTCCTCAAAACCTATTGATCAGAGGCCTTGCTGCTGGACGTAGTTTATCGTCATACCCAGGACGCCACTGATTCTGGAAACTTTATTTGTGTGTGTGTCTGTATATAGATACCTTCAAAGATTTGCTCAAGAATGAGCATACATGATGAAAAAAATGCCCCAAACTTAATAAAAACAAATTTTTATCATCAAAGTCTTTGTTATTATTTAGGAAAAACCAAAAAAAATTTTCATTATTAAATTATTTTTTAATTCTTTTTAGAACATGCAAAACTTTGGTTAAAATTTTCCTTTTTGTTTTTTTTTGCATCAGCAGGTGACTATAAATGAGTATGGGAAATTTTGGCATCTTTTAGAGTGACCTGACATAGTATATCATCAATTTGGAAATTTTTATGAAACTTTCAAGACATGAAATTATTTTAGAAATGTTTTTTTTTATTAGAAACTCTTTTTAAAAATCTTTTTTTTTTCTTACATCAGTTACCTCCCAATTATTTAATTTCATGAATTATTTATTATATTTTATATTATAATTATATTGTAATATAATAAATATATTATATTAATAATAATTTATTATAATAAATATAATATTATATTATGATAAACAATAAATTATTATATTTAATTTTATGAAATGTTCCAATGCATACTGAGATAGTGAAAGATGCCTTCCATAAACAGAAACAGGGAAAAGAGTACTGAACTATTATTTAATATTGGTCCTTGTATGGAAACAAATGCTGGAGACTTGAAGCAACAGAAATATGGTTCTACAGAAGGATGCTGAGAATTCTATGGACTGAATATGTGAACAACAACAAATTTTTAGAGAAAATGGAAACAAAAAGGACACTTATATTTAGTATCAGAAAGAGATAATTGAAATTTCTAGGGCATATATGAAGAAAGTGGGTTTGGAAAAGTTGACACTCACAGGACACTGAAAGCAAGGGAGACATAGAAAAGTAGTGCATAACCTATCTAACAAGCTTGTCTAAATGGTTTGCAGAACAAGGAGGAGAAGAAATAGCAAAAAGACAAACTTTAATAAGTTCTATAAAGGACAGGGAATTGTGGAGAGCCATGATTGTCCATGTACTGAAAGAACATGGCACATAAAAAATAAAAATAATGTAATATTTATATGACTAGGCATAGGCTTATCTCTGTCCAAGAATGAAGAAAATAATTTGTAATAAAATGATTCTGATTTACTTGTTTCTTTTTAGAAAATTTAATAAATAACTTAACCCTGCGTTAATCACATGAAGAGTTTTGTTACTCCAAATTTTTAACATTTTCTTTATTCCGAGTTGACAACTAGTTTCTTTTGCACCCTCCTAATACTCTGACTCAATGAGGGTGTGTGGTATAGTTGTGGCTCAGTTGCCATGGGAGGTAGACACTACTATCCATTTTCGGAAATTCAGGGTGACTAACACGGGGTTAAAGATGGTGATAAATATTATTAATTCGATTGATGAAATCTGAAATTAATGCTTCTGCTGTTGTAGTCATGGGTATACATCTTTGTGATACAGTCATTGCTTGTTACCAACGTATATATTTTCTTTTTCAAGACATATCTTTGCAAAGCTTACACTACCTACTGTTGATGTATTCAAGAGAGGATAAAATGTTAGTCTCTCGTGTTTACATTATAATATTATGGAGCAAAGACAGAAATAAACACCAAGGCAGTCAAACACCAAATGACAAAAAAATGGTTTCTGTCAGAGGAGTGTACATACTTTCAGTTAATAAATTAATGCTTTGAAAATAAATATTTAACATTTTTCAACTAACAGGCCATGTTCCCACCAATAATAAAAAATATGCTTCATGATGCCTTTGAAGGGTATTTAAGCAGAGTTTCTAGATAGACAAACCAGTAAGGAGAGACAGACGGCAACATATGACAACAGTTCATGACACTTAAAGGAAATTCCTTTACTCATTGATCTGTCTTCCACATCAAGCTACTTACACTTTCCTCCTCACTCTCTTGCCTCTTCTTTCTCACACATACACACAAAAAAATCACATTTCTTTTCATCTTAACAAAAGAGAACTGTAAAACCTCTAACACTCATACTTGCTAAGAAAAATTTAGTTGTAAAAAAATGAAAAAATAAAAATATCTTATATTTTTATATTTAAACACCTTTTTCTTTGTTGTTGGTTGATTCAAATCTCCAACAAAGTAAATAGTACTTAGTATTATTTTCAGACTAGTGTAGCATACAATAAAATTGTTTTGTGATATATTTTTTATTATATTGTGTGTTGTTTAGCTTAAATAGCAATTTCCTATTCATCCCAAAATGGGCCAGCATAGCCAGGCAACAGTGCTATAACATTGCAGCAGTGAATGCATTAAGCTAGGTTTTAAATCAGTTTCAATGCTGAATCAAAAACAATAGTTGTAAAAAAAAAATGGTTGCTAAAAAATCTACTGATTGTTTCTCAAATAAGCCCCTTTGGTTTTATCTTTGACAAGTTTTTGTAAGAATTACTTTTATAGATCTCAAAATCAATAAAATCAACAGAATGAAAGAGGTAAAGATAAGAGGAAGATTAAAAAGAAATAGATCTAATGAATAAATAAATAAATTTAAAAAAAAATCCAAAGAAACTATAAAAAAAATGTCAAATAAAAACCTGACTTCCAGATTTCACTTGGAACCATTTCCTATTCAGCTTATGCCTTTGTGACTTTTATGGTAAAATCAGATGATGCTCTTTGACAGTTCAAGGGGGAACCAATGAATGTAGTCAGACATTCATTCCTTTTTCTTTTTGGCAAGATTTAACTTCACTAGTTAAATATAAATTAAAATGAAATAAGAATAAAAAAAAATATTAGAGAGTGAAGTAAAAATAACAGATAGAATTTTTGTTTTTTCTCTCTTTGTTAAGAGGTAGGATAGCAGAAGCCGCTCGCCCCAAACGAAAGTTACAATTTTATAAATTTGTAATCAATGCACAAAATGAAACTTTCTTTGAACTGGAATAAAATTGGATAAATTCCAGTATCATTTTGTTATACCTTTCAATGATTTTTTTAAAAATATTTCCTGTTGAAATGAGAAAGGAAATATTTATGCTGATGCAACGTCAAATGAAATAAGTGATAGAATGAATCAAACTTGCTTTTCAATTTCTCGGCCCTCAAGGTAATCAGCAAACTTTACCAGCAATATGTAGATACATATCTAAGTTTACAGCATAAATAAATAATTTTACACAACTTAGTTTTTCAACAAAATTCTTCCTTTTCAATATACTTAAGCAATGGGTATTGGAGAATATATTACAGTGAAAATTTCAGCTCAAAATTCAGTTAATAATTACATGTCAAGCTACAAACTTATTGATCCATTCTCATATATGCATAGGCAAGAAATAGGGCAATGATGAAGAGAAATCTGTGTATTAGAAGGAAAGTGTTCTCCAGACCCCACTTCTCTTTTACCCTCATTCCTGTTGACTTTCGTATCACAACAATTGTATTGCCATTCATGATGCAATTATTTGAATGCAATGAAAAACATGTCACTACCTAAAACTCTGCTGTTGCTAAATCTCATGCCATGAAGGTGTTGAGCCCACAAGAGCCATGTTGTTCCTCCAACTCTCAAAGACTTGGCAGAGTGTTGGAACATCCCCAGTGCCATATTTATCTGCTGGAGTTCCTGACAGACGACATCCTTCCAGCGGCTGCATGGTTTGCCACATGGTCATTGTCAGTTTGCAGATGGTGGATATAACTAATAGATAACTCTGGTAAGGTGGTTATCACAGAAATGTTTGGCTGCAGTAACCTCACACCAATGAATTATGCTAAAGAGGTGGATAAGATCTGATCATTGTATATGTTTAGCCTTGGTTTTATGAGCATATTGCTTTTTCCCAAGTGGGTTTCTGGCTCTTGTGAGGTACACTCTGTAATATTATTGTAATTTTATCATACTAATGTCTAAAGTAATGTCTAATAAGAATCTCTATCTATAAAAGGCAGGATGTGTGTATAACGAATGCACGGCCGCAATTTTCGATGGATTTGCACCAAAATTTACATGCACATGCTCCAAGTTAGCAGAAAGGCCAAGACCAACTTTGCAGTTCCCAACTCCCATCGATAGTGGAAATAATCGATTTTTTCATGCTTCTATGGCAGTTTTCATGTAGTTTGCGGCCATTTTCTACTGGCCAGAGTGAGAGCCTGTAGCTGGCTGCCACGAATAGGCAGGAAGATTCTATTGGCCAGCGTGAGAGCCAACAGCTGACTGACATGAAAGTTAACTAGCATGCAAAAAGAATTGATAGCTGCATTTGTCACAAAGGGGAAAAATTTAAATCTGCAAGGCACTTTACTCCAATTGGCTCATTCGTTTGCTTAAACCCAACTGGGTTGGGTGTGAAAAAGTATTTGTTGTTAACATTCTTTTTTCATTCGGTTTTTCCAGTTACAAGACCTTTATTAAAGCTGATTGTTTTGTGTTCATTTTGTTTAGTTCTTTTTTCGTAACAGATTTAATGTTTAGTATAGAGCTTAGAAAAATTTGCAGTGTGAGATAGGCAAGAAGTAAGGCATGTAGCAATATCAGCATGGCAAAGGGCACTCCTTTAAAGGCAAGGAAGGGCAAAAATATTTTAAGTCAAGTGATAGCGATTGCTGTATGAGTCGTACAATTTTTGAATCAAGCACGGGCAACGCCGGGCCATGCTGCTAGTATAAAAATAAATCTTAAATACATAAAATTACTGTTTATTCACTTCTGGACTTGCATATCATGCAACTTTTGAAGACCTAATTTTGAAGTTAATTTTAAGGGGGTAGCATCATACACGAGATATAAAATTAAAAATTAAAATGTACTGCTGGTTCTGGCTGCACCATTGACCAAACTATACATCCATTTACTGTAGTCAAAAAGTACAGCTATATTTAAAATAAACATAATTTTGATAAAACTGATGTTTTACTTAACTTTATCCAATAATAATGCATGTAATATTCACATATTTGTATCATATTATAAAATACAAACATAACAAATATGCATCTTAACCATTGTTTACATTTATAAGAGGTTTAGCCATTTCTTGTTCAATTGTTTATGGTTGTATACATTTACACAATGAGTATATCATTACTAATGATATTTTTTATCATTCTCTTTAACTTATTTAACTAGAAGATGGGTTAAAGAGATAGAAGAAAAGAGGTTAGTCTATTGTAATTTGATCTCTCAAAAAGGAATTCACATGATATACAAGATACATAATAAAATAAGTTTTATAAGTGAAAATTTCAAGGTCACATGATACATGAGATTGTGCGTTACATGAGTATATATGGTATGTCAGCCATGTTGATATGTGGCTTTTGGGACATTGAATGAAAGTTTAAATCTTCTGGTAAGAATATGAGGGACTCTCTCTTTCCTTATTGCAGGCTGGACATTTACATAACCTCCTGTCATTGATTGTCATGAGTATTTTATGTCAGAAAAGCTACTAACATCCTTTAAGGCTTAATTTGGTACTTGGTGCCTATGGGGTTACCTTCTAGAAGAAGTCTCTGATATAACAAGCTTTTTTGATGTTCTGATATAGGAATGAGTACAATACTTACTTTGGTATCTCTTAGGGGCACCACAGATCAACTCCCCTTTGTTTAAAGGTTCATGTTTGAAATTAAATTAGTTTCAAGCCACTATTTTTTCCTAGCATGAATCACATAGTATGTTATGAATCTGAAGCAAAGGACCAACATCAAATTTTTAGCTAAAAATTTGAACCAAAAAAGTTTTCATATTCTTTTATTACACACATCATTGCCTTTGTCACTTGAATATCTTTCTTGTTAATACATTATCATTTGTTTGTACATATATTGGTTTTTGTTCATTGTATTTTATTTTGGTGAACTCATATGCAAGTCCACCATTTTTGTTTGTGGATATTTCAGGAGACACATGTTTTTCCCAACAGAAACACACGACTTACATAATGGCCAGCAACAACATTAGTTCTTCCTAAAGGCCACAAAACAGGATATTTTCCAAGGAGGAGGAGAAGCATTATTTACATGGGTCAGGGGATTCTTGTTTCTTTGACCCCCATACATTATATTTGTGTGCTTTGTTTTTCCCCATTTCTTCATAGTCAAATTCTGCAACCTGATGACCACTCTGAGACCATTATTAATATATGTTGCATTGCATGTCATCTTTGGATTCTAGTGGTCTCTCAGTAATTCCTCAGTAGAGAGTCCGCACTGTATCAACAGACTCAATCCACAATAGAGAATTTTCTTCAAGCTTCTTTAACAGCAGATGTGGATAGACTAGGCATCTCCCAGGAAAAAGGAGATAGAATGGATGTTGACTGGTCAGCCAGCTACTCATGCTCTCTATATAGTAACTTGTCTCTCTGCTGAAACGAGAATATGCAGGTGGTCTCATGGATAGTGGCTCAGAATGAGAACTTGTAGAGCTGAATTTGTTACATTTACTTAAAGGCATATACTCTTGGGAAAGATAGGAATCTATGTCTTCTAACCCCAACTATGGGTTAAATAGTAGGACTTGTATCTGGAAAAAAATAATCAGATATTAGATTTTAAAATTTTTTTATTTTCTCTTTTGTCAACATTCATCAAATCCACTAATCAAACTGGGTGGAAGTGAATTTCTTTCTACTTTTTTTTTTTTTTAAATATTTAAAATCATTATTTAAGGACCTAAAATAATTTTTCTTTTTTATGGATTAAATTTAGGCTATTATCTTTCAACTAAAAGCACAATTTAACTTCAAGGAGGATACTAAATTATTCCAGAATTCTCAAGACCATTTATGTTAAGTATAAGCAGCCTTCCCTTTGTAAGCAGAAAAATGGCTGTTGGGTCTAAATATAAACTGTCTGTGATTTATACTGCTGATTCTCTTATGGTATTTTCTCTCCCATTTTTTAGTTCTTTTTTTTGTCCCTGAAAAGCAAGGAGCAATAACTGGTTAGCACCTTTTTATGAGAAAGGCGGGTAAAGTACTTAATGAGCTTGAGTAAGTGGATAGTAGAACAAGTGATAGTAAAGAGCTACTTTAAGCAAAAAAAAGACAGTAAGTTGAGGAGAGTCATGACTGCCCTCACCATGAACAGACATGCCATATGAAAGAAGATTACCTTTTCCCCATGAAAAAGATGACGGTAATTATTATGTTCTTGATATTTTACAAGTATAATACAATTATAAAACTACTATCCATTTATGAGCAAGCTGAAAATAATTTCAGATGTAAATATGTTATTTTATTTTTCAAGTTTAAAAAAATAAAAAAATTCTATTTCTACAATCTTATCAGAAGAGTTCAATACATAGAAATGAGTGAATTGGCAAGTGATAACATTTTTTGTATAAATATTGAAAAGTGTTTACACAGCCTTGTGGGTGATGAATTATTTTCTAACCTAAAATCCTTTTCCCATAGACACTACATTGGAAACCTCTCATTACTCAGTTGCTATTTCCATGGAAAATGTTCAGGCAAGCTACCTTTCCTTAGTTCTCCCAGTTCAGACCTTTACAGCTGAGACCTGACATGTCAAGATCATAGTGACAAACCATCCTCATTGTTTTATTATTTTATTGGTAAGAAAGAAGTTCCATTTGTATAATTTCTTCTCAAAGCTTTGGGGAACAGACTCTTTTGAGGATGCTTACTTGACCATTTCAACACTTTTCATGGAAGTGTTCACAGGTACGACACTCTGAATGCTTAAATGAGAATCTGACAGAATGGTGAATACATAAAACAATTTGGTAATTATTTTTCACATTGAAAATGTTTCACTTATTATCCTGAATCACCAGTAAAAGATTTTTTTATTTCAAACACAAACAAAATTTTCAATAGCAGAATAAAACCTCTATCTTGAGTTGCTCACAATTTTTGTATTAGGTGAAAATTTTTTTTTTTTTAAAAAAAAAAAAAAAAGAAGAAAATTTTTTTTAAATTAGAAAAGAATAGTAAAAAATATTAAAAACAGGAACACGATTCATATTAAGCATCCGAACACTCGCATTTTTACTTCAACTACACTGTTATAGAAATTTAATTTTAATTAATTTCATTAATTTTTGTAATGGCTTATGAGTGATAGATTTTGTTGTAGTAAACCCTCCTACAGTAGCATGAACTCTTCCTCCACTCATAAATACTAACTTGAAGAGTCAGTTGGGAAGCAGAGATACAGTGTTAACCTACCGTTCGGACGTACACCTCTATCTGCTTATTACTAACACTCTTGCTTTGTATATATCTGTTATTTCAATACATTTGTTCAACCTACCATCATCTTCAGTGTCTTTCTTTCTGGCCCCTAAACAGACCACAACAGATTTCTACCATTTTTAATGGCTGATGAGAGATTGATTTCTACCATTTTGCAGGTTATTTGAAGCCAGAAAATATTTTTAGATTGTAAGAAAATTTTTTTTGAGATTATGATTCAGTAATACAAGTTTTACTAATTAAGAGAAGAGGTGGATTCATATCCTTCCCAAAAGTATTTGCATGTAATTGAATATAATGAACACAACTGGAAATGGAACTCAGCTCTCCGATTAACAATTCAGAGCCATTATCCATTACACCATCTGCCCATCCAAGCTCACAGCACCTGGTATTTCCAAGTAGTCATCCATGTAGGTACTAACCTGGCTTGAGATTTCTTAAGTTTTGTGATCATACGGGTGTTTCAACATGATGTAGACGTAAGCAGTTAATGGCTTATATAAGCTATATTGTTTTTGTATGGTCTGATCCAAAGCTGAGAGCTAGCAACCAACATTTAGACCCTAGGAAATGCAGATACTCAGATGTTCAGCAGAAATGCTGACCCATATAACTGTCATTTTTTATGGATACTATGCTAGTAAAATAATAACATAATTTATCTAAAAATTTCAAAAGTCTAACTTAATATTACTTATACTTGTAGAAAATAATGATTAGATGGAATAAAACTTATGATATTATGAGTACATCTATTAGTTTTTTTTAACTAGGAGAAAACCAGGTCAAATAGCTGGAAGACCCATTTTATGAAGTTTTCCATCTCATATTTATACGCTATGCTAGAATTCTTTTCCATGGTGTCTGGGAAGCTTAAGAACCAGTAGAAGGTTATGAAATCAAGTTGGGTGAACTACTAGGGCAAGGGTGTCTGACAGAATTAGGGAGTAACACATATGGATCATTCTACTTTTAAAGAGTCTTAATTGTGCTAACAGTGTGACTGGAGCCTTGAAGGCCTCAAGGTTTTAAATGTGAAGTGGGTTAAGGTGTACAGGTCTGGGAAAAGAGATTCATTCTTTGCTTTTTTTTCTTTTTTGGTTTGCGTCTTTTATGGGAATATTGAGGTTGTTTGAATTTTAAAGCCCGTTGGCATCACTAAAAAAAATGACTTGTAGAATATAATCAAAGAAAGTTATCTGATTTCACCAGGACATTTAAAAAGAAAGAAAAGATTTATTTCACCAGCAGCTATTACTTTATTAAAATGCAGGACATGAACAGTAGATTTTATTTATAATTTAATATTTAAATATTTATTTTTTTAATATAATTTATAATTATGATCTATAGACAGTTTTTAAATAGGATAATTTTATAACTTATATAAATATTTCTTTAAAAATATAATTGATAATTTTATTATACATGCATTATATTTAAGCAAGTTATAATTAAAGCCAACCAACAGGGTCAGTGTTTAATTTTGTCTTGTATTTTTATAATTTTTGAATAAGTTGTTGCATATCCAAATCAAAATTGTAGATAGACTGTCCAAAGTTTGTGTTTGCATTAAAGTATTGAATGTTGTTATTATCATAGGGGAAATGTTTGTTAAGTACATCCTGGTATTTTTTAGAATGTTGTACTTCAAATTTAAATATATGTATATGTGACATTGTATAAGTAATGTCAAGTGATGAATGGCTTCATATATAATATATATATATGTACATTTGAAATGTAATGCTCAAAAATAATGCTGGGGTATAACCAAGTAAACTTTGGTGCATGATACTGACAACATTTAGTTTTTGATAATGACTGTGATTAGTGGAAAGTGTTAGTACAGAAGCATAAACTTTGGACAGTTTATTCACAATTTTGATCTGGATATCATATATATAAACACAAACAAACAACATATATATATATATATATATATATATATATATATGAAAAGTTTCTCAGAGTTAACCTGTAGAAAAAAAGACAATATTTATAAATGTTTTAATAAATTCATTTCGTTTTTGCCTTGAAAAAGTCCACATTGGACGAAATGTGTCAGTTAATATTGCAGTTTTCCCATTGTCTTTCACATATGTTTATATATATATATATAATTATTTTTTAAAAATATGATTCCATCGCTACATACGAATTGCCATGTTTCAAAAACAGAAGCTAAAATCTTCAAATTCAATTATAGAAATTAAATTAAATTAAAGTACCTAGTTCTGTTTCATCCTCAAGCCAATTTTGGAATAACTAATTTTGAAATTTACAGAGCATTGTAAGCATATACCTTCATAATATTTGTTTCTATGGATATGGAGAAAACCAATCATTCTAACAAGGGGTGGTAGGTCACTCACTTTCACTGACAACCATTGTATCAACATATTAGTTACTTTACAAGAGAGGTTAAGTTAAGGTAGGGTCAGGGTGCTTTTTTTTCAGATGAATGATGACATTCATTCAATGCATATCGTTTGGTATACACACACATTATATATATATATATATATATATATATATATATATATATATATATATATATATATTAGAGTGTGCATCTTATATTTTATATAATAAAGAAACAATTTATACAAAGAATTAAATAGCAATGTTAATGTGAGTAATGGAAAAATCACTTCACTAACAAGACATAATGAGACATTAACTTACTATCAATTCTTTGAATAATAAGATCCTTATATTCAAGTAGATGTCAGATGGAAAACACATGTTGAGTAATTTCAACAATTTAAAATTGTCATCTTCAGGGCACAATTTTTTTTCATACATAATAAAAAAATAAGACAAAACATGTGTAGACCAAAAGATGTTGCTTTAATTGTGCTAATTATTGACAGTTAAATATGTGTTTTAGAGCATGTGATGCCGCAGTGATAGAGTTCTTATTCAAATTGATCAAGTGAGAATTTTGTTTGAACTTTTGTGTTTATGTGTTTATAAGTTAAAGTGAAATAGACTTAAGTATAATCTAATATTTTAACTTTCGCCATTGATTCTACGTGTCAACTGTTTGTGTGACATTACATAGTATCAATTCTGTATACAACAGACCATTTGTATCCATCGAATTTGGATTTATATCAGCATTTTACTTAACATAGACGATTTTGATTGGTTGTCCCATTATCAACATATCTTGTTTAGCTTCCTTATATTTCTATATCATCTTTATTTTATCTTTCTCTCTTCTCCCATTTTTTTTTTTGGAGTTCTTGCCTTCTCGCCCTTATTTTATTTTCTTTCTTTGAAGAGACTATATCTTATCTTTCTTTCCTTTCTTTCTTTTCATTTTTAGATGATATCTTGTGTCTGTCTTGCTTTTTCTATTAGAGGTAACTATATCATATGTCTTTCTTGCATTCTTGCTTTTCTTTTTCTTTTTTTTGCAGGAAAAGAGATTGTTAGCAAATAAATATTAAAAATTGTAATAGCCTTCACTTACTATCACCTGATGAGATGCTATGATAGGCATCGAAATTACACAATGAAAATAACACTGACATCTCATTTTAAAAGAGTTGCAAAAATTACACAAAAAATTTGAAATACTGAAGAGTAAATTTATTCAATAAAATCAATATCAACTTCAACCATGGCCTCGAGATGACTTTGGAATCTCCTGCAATTCTTCTGGATGGTTTTGTTTAAGTTGGTGAATGCTGCCATAATCCTTGCCTTCAGTTCACCTTTGGTGGAAAAAGGAGTTTTTGTGGTCTCTTGCTCAACTGTGCCTCACACATAATAAAGGGGGTTGCAGTCTGGGAAGTTAGGTGACCAGGTGTAAGGGGTGATATGGTTATAAAAACTGACAGCCATGACTGGGTTCTCTTGTTTGTGTGGCATGGTGCAGAGTCCTGTTGCCAAACATGGGGTTTTCAGTAGCCATCCTCTTGACCCAGGACAGCACTACCTCCTTAAGGCACTTGATGTTGAGTCTGAAGCCCTGTGGGAAGATGAATAGAGGCCACCACTCGTGATCACTCAAAAACACCATGATATTGATGGGATATATCAATCCCATCAAAATCCTCTGCAGTTTTCTCAGATTGACACCCAAAGACTGTGAAATTTTTGTATTGGCACAATGCAAAGCAGTACAGCATGGCGTTTCCAAATTTCATGTGGAGTGAATTGCTTAATGGTGCTCTTTTTATCACAGACAGTGCCCAACTGACCCTACTATACAGTATAGTCAACAAAATTGAAAACAAAGGACACATATGTGCAAAACTAAAAATATAAAATGGTGACAATTTACCCATTGCACCCTATATATATATATATATATATATATATATATATATATATATATATATGTATGTGTGTGTGTGTGTGTGTTGGGCACCTCGGCGTGGTGTAATGGTTAGCAAGTTTGTCTCGCTAGAACATGTTATGACTGAGTAGTGAGTTCGATCCTCACTAGGTGCTCCATACTTTCAGCCTTGTGCCACATCTAAGCAGCGCTTAGAAAATCACTATATATATGTGTGTGTAAACATGCATATACTATGTGTAACTCAAAAGTTTAGGATAATTAAACAGCACACATCAGCCAATTTTTGTGTTTTACCCTCTGTAAGCAAAGAGTCCTGAGGCAAAGTAATATTTTTTCATGGCCAAATATCTGAAAAACATCTGGTTAGCACCTTCATAATTAATAATTTTAGAATATAATTTAAAATGCCTATTTTAGTTACATTTTTTATGCTCGTTACCTTCAGTTTAGAATATAACCGTAGAAAATATATATATTATAATCTCCACTCCTACTTCCCCAAAAGATTCAGTCTATTTACTACTATTACCAATATACATATTCTCAAACATTATTAGTTATTATTGAGAGACACACACATTGCTGCCTGTTTTTTAATTAAACTTATATATATATATATATATATATATATATATGATCAAAATCTAGGTAGGCAGTAACTAGCCATGACTGCCAGTTTCATGCATTTACATGCAATTGTCAAGCGGATTCAATATGGAAGCTCTGCCATTTCTCATGGGCGCTAACAATTTTTTGCCAGTAAACAGCTTTTTGGGCAGGCTCTTTTTAAATGCTGCTCATCCTTTTCTAATATATATATTATTTATTATAATTTTTTCATGTAGATGAAAAACAATTTACTCACTACAAAGATGAATCTTTGTAGTTTGTTTTTAATATCTGAAAAATTATAAAAAATAATATATATATATATATATATATATATATATATATATATAAATAAATAATTATTGCTCTACTATTGGTATTAATCCCTCTTTTTGAATTAATGTTGTGAACATTAGAATTTATATTATTTTCATTCTCATTACATTCGGATATATAATGATAATATAAAGAACACATAGGAAATGTATATCAATCTAACATGTTTCACTTTTATTAAAGCTTCATCAGAAATTGAGAGGAAACAGACAAAAAGACTAAAGTTTAATGTGTATTCATAATTGTGTATGTGGGTCTGTCTAGTAGGAGGAGTTCTAATGTCAGCCAGCACAGTGGGTTGGCACATTACCATTCGATGCCCACTTAGACATACTTGAATTTTTACAAACTTACATACATATAGAATTATCTATGGTTTTAATGCACATGACTGACCAGTGAGAATTGACCCAAACAAAATTGAAAATACTAAAGTTCTGTCTGCTTGCCTGTTTTCCTTCAGTCTCTGACAAAGCTTTAATAAATTTGAAACATGTTAGATTGATAAATGTTCCCTGTTTGTTCTTTATCTTATCATCCTGGCGGATTCCAATCCATATTTGATCTTTAAGCCATATGTACATATGTGCATGTCAATCAGAAAGATTGTCCTTTGCTAAAAATGTTTCACCAAGATATTTCTTGAAAATAACAATTTGAAAGTAAGCAACCACAGTGCTCAATATCAACAGATAGAGCATTGATAGAAATAAATTAAACAAGTTTCACTAACACTAATTTCATTTGTTACTCTCTCTCTCTCTCTCTCTCTATATCTATCTATATATATATATATATATATATATATATATATATATATATATATATATGAAAAAAGAGTTAATTTTCCATGATTATAATTTATTACATTGGAATGGTAATCCATGATCCAAATCATCAGAAATAAAAATTCATAATTTTTTTGAATTTGTAGGTGTGATCATTTGGATCGTGATTATGATTCCAATGTAATAAATTATAACCATAGAATATTAGTGTTTGAGCCTTTTTATATTATATTTTTACTCTGTCCTGGATATTGAGTTCTACCTGGATTCTATCCTCTTGGGAATTTTTATATATATATATATATATATATATATATATATATATATATATATTTATTGAGTTCCTTAAACATACGGGGGGGGGCATTGGTTTTAAATCCATAGCTCTCGTTGGTTTTGCTATTAGGTTTATTATTTAGACGAAAATATGCTCTCCACCTCATATTTATTATAAATTTTTCTATTTTTCTTAGCAAACATAACTCGTATGAGTGGCGGTCAGGTATAGGTATGTTCTTGAGTGAATAACCCATGTTTACACGTTCCATATTAGTTGATTTAAAACAGTACTCAATAGAGTAACCTAGAGCTTTATAAATACAAATATAGGTAACTATACTCGTTTCGGAAAACCCTCAAATTTTTGATTTGCCAATAATCAAATCAATCTCGAGGGAAAAAAATGTTTTAAAAAAAAAAGAAAGAGCTAGAAACATGAAAGTCTGTCGAAAAAAATCACACAGATACAGGTTTGAAGCCCAAAGAAAAAAACCCTGATATGAGTAAACAACTAACTAACAAAAGAATTCAATACAACCGTAGAGCAGACCTAGATAGACCTAGTGAGCCAGACAAACCTGGGTAGGTTTGTCTGGCTCACTAGGTCTATATATATATATATATATATATATATATATATATATATATATATATTACAGTAGTCTTTTCATGGTATTTGTTTAAATGAGCTCTTCACAATAGTACCTTGACCTTTTGAATTTAAATGCAGTACTAGACTGACATCAAGATCTCATCAATTTGCTGTTGAACTGGTTAGATGTAACTGTAAATTCTATGCTAACAGTTTCTTTTCTCACACTTCTCTCTTGTGGAACTCCCTTCTGGCTCAGTGTTCTCCAGCCAACTTTAATCTGCAAAAATTTAAATACAATGTCAATCACTATCTGTTGTCCTCCTGATTACTTTTTTTTTCTTCCCACTCATTATAAATGTTTCTGTTCGTAATTCTTCCACACCCTGTAAACCCTTGTGTTTTAGTGGCTTTACTGTCTTGCATGGGGTGATACCAATTTAAAAAAAAATATCAAAATATAATAAGTAAATAATATTGTAAATATGTGTTATAATCTTTTGGTGTAAAAATTATGCAAAAAATAATTTTATATAATTTCCTTAAAAAAAATTTTTTTAGCAGAGTTTAACGTATACTTGTTCTTTAATGTGATGAAGATGATTTATAATTTAATCAGAATTTTAAAAGTTTCGCCATAGTTTAAAAAATCTATTTCATAAAATATTGAGTCTCAAAGTGACTTCAGTCTAATAGGACTTGATGTTGTGGAAATATTATCAATGTAAGAGGATACTTTGGATATTGGGCATTTCTATTTGGGAGCTTGATTCAAACAGTAAATTTTTTGAATTTTGTCAAATTCTTGTCAAGTTTTCCTTATAAATATTGTAATGATTGGAGTTAGCTTTCAAGATAAAAATTACTTTCAAATAAATAAAATGTAAATATTATTGAAGAAAAAGTTTTGAATGCAACTTTGTTTTTTTTATTCTTTATTTAACGTACATTTTCTTCTTTCCTATCTATCTATTTCCCCCCCCCCGTTACATCTGATATGTCAGATAAAAAAAAAAAAAAAAAATGTAACATAATCTATCTCTTCATGGTAGATGCCTTTGAGTCATGATACATAGATATTTCTGGTGGGGGAGATGAAAAGTTCTCAGCCTAACCAAGAATAGTATGTTAAAAGATTTCAGTGTTTTGGAAATGGGTCAGGTTAAGAACTTTATGGCACCAACCTCGCCAAATCAAAAGAGTTTGTTATGATTCATACCCACACTTTCTCTTAGTTATTGTTATACTAATATCTTTTATTTTTAATTTAGTCATAAATTAATATTAGTGGTCATTATGGATAAGTTTTAGAAAAGGATAAGAATAGTCCAAACATATATGAAATATAACATTTATTCTACTGAGAAACGGTATAAAATATACAGAGTTTTACTTTTGTGAATGCTTTTTGTTATGGAATAATGAAAGATCTGATTTTGAAATGGTCTGTGAGAAGAGAGGCAGATGAATTATTGTTGTCTGTCCACATTCTGTTTTTATTGATTGTTTTGGTTTTTTATGGCTTACCAACCTTTTGTAGGATATTTAAAGCTGAAAATTATTTTTACAGTACAAGAATTTTTTGGAGATGATAATGACTAACTGATACAAGTCTACTAATTAACCCATAGTTGGAGGAAGAAGAGGTGAATTTATACCTTTCCCAATGGCATTTGCATGTAAGTGAATATAATGAAAAAGGCTGGATGAGAACTGATTTCCAGTTCTGAGCCATTATCCATTACACCACCCACACATCTAAACTTACAGCACTTGGTATTCCCATCAACATCCTCGAAGAAAAAGTTCCTAAGACCTTTTTAGTTGTGGTTGGTTAGTGCTACCACTAATTAGTATATGTGCATGAGTAGATGTTATATAGGCTTCCTATGTAAGGTAGTAGCAATGGTACTTGGACCGTAGAACCAATATTGACTGTATAGAACTGTAATCCCTACTTGGAATATGACATAACCAATAGGATCTTTGTAGAAGACCCAGACTTTGTTGAAACTTACTTGATAAAAAAACTAAAGGACAACAATAAAGGTGAAAACAAAATCATAGATTTGTACCTGACAATAGTCAGGGAAGCTTTTAGGAAGATTTTATTGATGACTTATCCAAAGAGATTATTCTAAGGAATGTTTGACCAAAAAAAAAGGTTGGTCATTTCCAAACAAACCATGTTCTTGTCCTTAAAACAAGAATATGAGGAACCCATTATGCAATTTCTGCACTAGCAGATATTGTGAATTTAAATGTTTAGGACAAGTATAAATGTCTATTGAAAAGAAATTGATTCAACTAAGACTAAGAGAATGTATGTGCAATATTTTGCATAGATTGAAAATGTTAGAATAGTTGTAATTAATCAAACCAAATGTTGTTAGGGGCATGTATCAAATTTATACAATAGGAAGAGTTGATTGAAAAATTCAGTGAAGAAAAAAATCAACCCAAAATTATGACCATATACATGATAAAGAAAACAACGCTAAAATGCAAATATTTTAAATATGACTCTAAATCAAACAGAGAAAAATTTCTGGCATGGGGACAGTTATTTAAAAATTGTAAAATGAAAAATCATTTTCAATCAGTGTGTAAATTAAAAAGAAAAAATATAAAGAGTGTCGAAGAAAATGTAAGACGCTTTAAAAAGTGAAAATGATGTTTCTGAATACAGAAATGTTGTAGCATACTTATGGACAATAACGGGTATGTCCCCATTCACATAAATACAGTAGTAAATAGTGTATGTTATTCTGCAGTTGGATATTCATTGTAAAATTCACTCGACTCACTTCTAGCAGTTGACTACTTCTATGTGCCACTAGCGAATCTTATAAGTGTTGTTCATGTCTTTAGTATTATCGTGCATTACCAACCTTCATGTGATTATCCTATTCAGTAACCTTCCCTAGGTTACAAGAAGAATAAGAAATAAAATACCTTCATGGAAATTAAATTGAATAAGGTTAATTTAAAAATGCAAATTGATACTGGCAGTGATGTAACATTAATTCCAAAGAACTTTTGGGAACAAATGGGTAAACCAAAACTATATCAAAGTCATTTAAAATTAAGACAGTTTGTTGGGTGATGCATAAAGACATTGTGATACTTTGAAGGAGCATTTGAAACAAACATCATGAACAAAATTGCTTCTATTGTACATGTGGACTGTAATAAATGGCTTAATAGGAACAGATATGCTTAAGGTTAATAGCATGTGTTTAATTCATGCTATGAATTCAGATATTCCCGAAACTGGAATGTTAAAGGATTATAAAACAAGAATTAAACTGAAAGAAAATTGTAGCCTCCTCATATTTTGAATCTCATAGACTTCCAGTTCACTTATTACCCCTTATTTGTAAATTGGTTGAACAAGTTATTTTGGAACATGTTCCCTGGGGTGGAAATAAATGGGCATCACCTACAGTAGTTCTGCAAAAACCAAATGGTGATCTTACAACCTGTGGTGACTATAAAGTAAGTATAAACCAGAAGATTTGTTTGGATTCTTATCCCAAACATTGAAAATATATTACATTCATTAGCAAGAATGAAATGCTTTACAAAAATGAATCTAAAGAGCATTAAATTCAAATTGATTATAAATTTAAGGAAATTATTAACTCCCCAATCAAGCTGCTTAGATTAGCAGTTGCATCTCGCTAGTTCAACAATAAAACAATGAGATCTAGTTGCCAATCTTGTAGTACACTTAAATTAATATAATCGAGGCACTAGGGAAAAAAAAAAAAACTTATCAGAACATTTACATGAAAATGTTTGTAGAAAAGACAGAGGGAAGCCATGTCATGTCAGTGAGAAAGTGACTGAAATCAAGATGCCAGGTCCAGATTGTTCTAATTTTCAAATAAGTTGTTATACACTTATTTTGAAATTGTAGATAAACTGTCCAAAATCCATGATTTTATTCTGCTTGAATATTTTTGACTGTCACAGAAAAAGTACAAGCTTTGAACAATTTGTTCCTAATTTTGAATTGGATACTGGCTGTATACAACTGTAATCCCTACTTGGAATATCATAACAATATTTAACTTATATAACTTATTTAAAAATAGAAAAAATACAATAAAAAATTAAAGACACATCTGACTTGGGCAAAAACAACAACAAAAGAGAAGTTAACCAGTTATTACTCCTTGCTCTTCAGAGTTCAATTGAGAAAAAAAACATGCACACATCAATTAAAATCATTATTTACATTATTTATATGCAAACTATTGTCCTCATCTTTGTTGTTGCTATCACAACATTTTTGGCTTTTGTGTCCTCCAGACTTCATCAGGTGCATATTGATCTGGGTAACCTAACTGAATTCCAAGCTGAACCCTTCAGTTAAATTAAAGAGTAGATTAAATAAAGGACTCCATTCAGAATTCCTTGTAGGTTATCCCAAGGTGAAATGGTCGAAATGTTATGATAACAACAATGATGAGGACAATAGTTTGCTTATAAATAGTGTAAATGATGGTAACTCCTCATCCCAGAAATTCAGACAGAAATTAAAATCATATTTGTTTTCAGATTTTTGTATATATATTACGTGAATAAACTGTTTTAAAATGTCCTTTTTTAAAGCCATAATAAAATTAACTTGATAATAACAACTTTGAACACAGATACTACACTGCTCCAAGACACAGGTCTAAGGAATGACAGATCATAGACAGATTGAACAGATCCTAGATAGATGTGTGAATAATCCTGTCATTTTATGATAAAAAGTGAATGAAATTTATCATATAGAATAAACTCAAATCTTGAGGGTTCCAGCCCAGAGCTTAATGATGGAAGAAAATCTGAGAATGTTCAAGTCATTTGTAGAATTTAGGGTTTCAGCTACTCATTCTGTTAACCTCAATTTCTGGGACAGGGTCAAAACTACCTTATGGATTTCATTAACATGTCTCCTATGTCTGGAACTGTGGGAGATTGTAAAGTTGGCCAAGTGTTTGGGATATATGCTCCTTCTTTTTTTTTCTATCTCTCTGCCTTACTATATAACTTTTCCTTTAAATTCTGGTTATTTGATACACAGCAGCTTCTTCCTTACATCCCATCAATGCTACAGCAGGGTTTTAAAATACGTGGGAAAGAAATCTGTCAAATACAAATTTTAAACATGCGATAAAAGGCTCTACTAGAGGGTTTTTTCTTCTATGTTTATATGAAGTATACTGAAAGTTTCAAATCATTAGGTTATATTCAGATAGTGAAAATTTAGTTCTGTATTAATAAAAACTATTTCTGTGTATGAAATATGCAGGAAATGTATGAACTTTTAAGGGGCAGACATAGTGTCTTTTATATCTTTGATACAATTGATTTGTTGTTTACAGCTTATCAACCCGTTGTGGGTTGTTTTAAGCTGAAACATATTTTGGATTGTAAAAATAATTTTTTTTTTTTGGCAAGTGAATATTGTATTAACAACTTTCTGAGAATAACAATGATTTTTTTCAGGGACCTGTTCTACTATTTAACCTATAGCTGGTGGAGATAGATTGATATTTTTTAAAAGGGTATTTATGCATAAGTGAATATAACAAAACTGAATGCAGTTCAAACTCAGCTTTTATATTTTTCATTCTGAGCCACTATCCATCTATTTAGATACAAAGTGAATTTCCTAAATCATTATATTAGGCTAATTATTTATTACAAAAAAAATTTAAAACTGCCAACCTTATAGTTAAAAATAATAATTCACATCTTAGAACATAATTAAATAGAATAAATCTTATTTAGAAATTTAAATGTCCATTGAGGAATTGTATTCCTGATCAATCAAAATTCGTAATTAATTATATAAGCCATACTACAACATGTTTGACACAAAGACTCACACTACACCTTTATGACCATAGCTCAATTAGGTCTCATTTAAATACTCATGAAGACCTACTGGATCCTATTCATAACATACTTGTTGATAACACAAATTTACATGTAAAAAAAAGGCTAAAAATAATGGAAGCCTTATTAATAAAAACAAAAAACCAACACTCAATAATATCAACTATGAACATGAAAATTAAACATTATATAAATACATACATTCTACAATTTATTTCTAGTTAGCAGTTAATATATTTCAACCTTGAAAATGGCTAAATGTATAGCTAAAAACATTTGGACAGTTTTTATATAATTTATCTACTGAAAAGAAAGAAAACTTATAAGATCACATGAAAAATTATATAAAAAACTTAAATTAATTAAACTTGTCTGTTATATTTAATGAAACTTGCATGAAAGAAGGATTGCTGATTAAATCAACAGGAGATAACTGATAACTGACATCCATTAAACATGGCATATAGAACAAGAACACTCTACCCCAGTGAGTAAAATAAAGGGTTCAGTTCGACACTCCAACCACCTGAAGAAGGCCGGAGCATACAACAGCCAAAACATTGTGATAAATATGGCAACAAAGGTGAGGACAATAGTCTGAATAATTTAAATAGTGTACATAATATCTCATTTCAGAAATATAAACAGATAATAAAGCAAGTGCTTTGATTTCTAGATCATATACAGTAAATTTACATCCAGATTCTTATAGCATTTCACCTTTCTTAGCAGATCTTCTGTTATCACAATGTGGGAGACAAAGGTTAAAAAAAAGGTTAAGGTAGGAGATTTAAAATTTCAGCATTCTCAAATCTTTAGCATTTCCTTTCAGTACACAATTGTGCCAGATACTAACGTTTTTATATCCACCCCACCCTTTCCTACACATAAAATCCCATCAACAAAAACATTACTTTAGTCTGATGAAGTCCTTCTAGAGGAAGAAATGCATTACACAGGATTTTTTTCATTTTGTGCCCCCCCATCCCCAGGGCTCTGTCTTTGGACCTACATTGTTCCTAATTTTCATCAACAACCCTCTTGATATCATCAGTTCTCAACTTGGTATCTATGCTAATGACACATGCATGTACTACTGTCTTAATGGTAAGTCTTCATAAGGTCAAATTACCAGCTGAGCTAAAAACTGACCAACAATCTGTTGTTAATTGAGGCAAGAAATGGCTTGTTAATTTTAATACCTCCAACACCAAATATTTTATTGTTTGAGAGAACCTTGCTTGCCTTCCATCAGTTGTTTCTTCTCTTGCAATCTCTTCTGGCTTCTTTGTTTCCAAATATCTTTGATCTTCAACATAATACGAATCATCCTATCCTGTCTTCTTAATTTCTGTTCTTTTATTGTTCTCTCTCTTTAATAATGTTTCCTTTTTTGAATATTCTTTCACACTCTATAACCCCTTTCATCTTAATGGATTTATAAAATTGCTTAGGGTGAAATTTTATATATAGTATGGATTTCTAAAGAAGAAAACTCAAAATGAATTGAACAATTTAGAATGATTACTTTGCTGAACACTGAGGATAAAATCTTCTTCAGCATCTTGTCCCAATGACTTTGGCATTATCCTGGTGCCAACAATTACATAGACACTTCACTACAGAAGGGAAGGATTGCCAGCATCCCAGGTTGTTTGGAGTATATTGACATGATAATACAACTCCTAAGAGGAACAAAAGAAGGAAAAGGCAATCTAGTCGTACTGTTGTTGGACCTTGCTAATGCATATGGATCCATTCCAGACAAATTAGTCAAGGAAGCTCTCAAAAGATACCATGTCCCTATTTGTGTAAGGAATATCATACAAGATTATTACAATGATTTCAACATAAAAACAATCATTGATTTGATATCCGATTGGCATTGTCTAGAAAGGGGAATTATAACTGGATGTACTTTCTCAGTGATATTATTTACCTAAACTATGAACATGTTAGTAAAATCAGCAGAAGTTGAGTGTTGAGGTCCAGTGATGAGAAACAAAGTACGACACTGATATTATTTACCTTAATCATGAACATGTTAGTAAAATCAGCAGAAGTTGAGTGTTGATGTCCACTGATGATAAACAGAGTACGACAATCCCTCAATTTGTGCATATATGGATGACCTGACAGTTACCACATCTACTGTCCCTGGATGTCAGTGAATATTGCAAGGTTAAGATAATGACTTGGCCAAGAATGCAGTTTAAACCAACAAAATTGAGGTTATTAGTACTGAAGAGAAGAATTGTGATAGAAAAGTTCTGTTTCAAAATTGTCGAAAACAATTAACCCATCATTAAAAGAAAAATCAGTGAAGTGTCTGGGAAAGACATTCAATGCTAATTTGAAAGGTACAGATGCTACTCAGAAATGTTTTGCAGACTTCGAAGCAATGTTGAGCAAAGTAGACAAGTCAGGGCTGCCAGGTTGTTTTAAATCATGGATATTCCAACATAATATTCTGCCAAAGATTCTGTGGCTACTGCTGTTATATGAAGAAGTGGCATTGACAACAGCTGAGAAGATATTTGAGAAGATGGCTTACCAAGGAGTTTAAGCAGTGCAGCTCTGTATAGAGTTTCTAATGCATTGTCACTCCCTTTCAGAGGATTAGTGGAAGAGTTTAAAGTGGAGATGAGGAAGCCAATCCTACATCGGGATTCAAAAGATCCTAAAGTTACAGAAGCAGGTATTGAAGCTCAAACTGGGAGAAAGTGGAAGGTATCACACAAGCTCAGTACTGCAAAGAAAAGGTTGAGACAGAAAATGCTAGTAGGAACAATAGTAGTGGGCAGATCAGGCCTAGGTTACTGTTCCAATCCACAAGGGAGGGAAAAAAGGTCAACAGGACAAAATGGGGAAACCTAGTAAAAAGGAAGATTTCCTAGACAAATCTCTGGTATACTAATCTCAGTAATACAAGCTTCCTTTCGCAGGTAGTGTATGATACATTGCCCAGCCTTGCAAACCTCCACACATGGGGAAAGAGTGAGTCATCACTTTGTCAGTTGTGCCAGAAGAGATGATCCCTCCAACACATATTGAGCGGTTGCCCCTAGGCGCTAAGTGAGTGGTGGTATTGTTTCTGTTTTCTAATTCTTCCACATCTAGTAACCCCTTGTGTCTTAGTGACTTTACTGCCTTGCTTGGGGTGAACTCAATTAATTAGCAGTATCACAACTCTTCAATGTGGCTAGATGTCCAATTGCCTCAAGCTGGGATTGAAACCGGACTGATTTTTATTCCTAGGCTATTGTTGCATGACAGAGAGAAAGGGAAATTTTAACATTTTCTATGCAAAATACGTCAGTGGTCTGGAGAGCTGAGTTCGGTTTGGTCGAAGAGTGATGCGTTAATAGCAATATGGGCCACTGTTTTTTTTTAAATTATCCTTTTCTCAAGAGATCTCAATTGGATTTTTTGGGAGCATATATATTGTCATCCACAGACAGACTGTTTCACTGTATCACTGCTCTTCAGTGTGGCTAGATGTCCAATTACTTATGAATATTTTGTCATGAAATTCTCTTTTTGGCATATTTGCTTAAATACCACAAAATATTTCTTTTGAGAAGTTTGAATTCAATTTTGCTTATTTTCTTTAAATTATTTTTATTGATCATTATAGATTATCAATGCATTTCCTGATATTATTTCTCTCTCTATTTTCAGCACCTCTGGCCATTTTCTGAAAGTAAAGTTTTATTTGATTTTCTATATTTGCTTTCTCCACCATCTTATTTTAATATGTCATATATACTTTAAGTTTAAATTTTTATCCTCAGTTGTTTGAATAGAATTAACATCCTTAGGAATCTATTTTTTTTGCTGTTGAAATACTTATTTCTATGTTGAATGTTATTTTGCTTATTGTAGGTTATCTGATTTTCTAATTATTGCTTCTAATATTTGTAATCATTTTTTTTTTACAGTTTATATTGTATAGTATTTTTGTTTTTTTCTACAAGTATCAAGCAGATGTTGGTTGGAGCAAAGTTTTCTTTTTTATTGTAGCTTGTGTTAGGAATATGATTTTTTCATGGTGCTACTATTAGGATAAATGACATGTCAGTTTAAGCGATCGGGTTGTGGTAGCAATAATTACAATAAAAGAAAAACTTGCAATAAACAAAATAACATTCAACATACGAAGCAGTATTTTAAATATCTTTTAACAAAAAAAAGTAGCATGTGGCCGAATGGTTCAAACGTTTGATTTCTGACCATGAGATCTGGGGTCAAATCTCACCATGATTGATTTGTCAGGAGAGTAACCTCTTGATGTTATCAGCCTGGAGGAGGTGATCTCAGCATGTGGCACCTTTGGAAAGTACCTGAAAACTATACCATGGGTTGACAAGGCCTTTTGAGTGAAATTTGGCAGATGGAACCCTTGGGAGCCATTGATGGTTGTGTTAGTATGAAGTCACAAGTCATCGTGACTGAGGGTTTGAGTGTGCTGGCCTTGTTCAGACTGTTGATCACACTAGATAATGGGATCTCTCCCAGAAACTAAACTTTAGCTAAAGTCTGCTCAGCATAGTTGTAGTATAAACCACAGCCTTCCAGTGAAACTATTCAAATATCTGATGATAAAAATTCAAATTTATAGTATAATAATTAAACTAAAATCAAAATAAGATGACAGAGAAAGCAAACTCTCCACCTATTGAGAAAAACTTTACTCTCTAAAAATAGCCAAAGTTGCCACAATTACTTAAAAAATATATATATTATTGTAAAATATCTTGAACCATCCATAAAGAATAAATAAAAGACTCCTCAAAAGAAATATTCTAATGAACTCCAATCAAATATAAATATAAATATATATATATATATATATATATATAAAAAGAAATATACTCTTAAGGTGTGTTATATTTATGGGATAAAGTGCTCAATATCAGAGATAGAGCGTGTATATATATATATATATATATATATATGATGGACTCTTCCAGTGATTTTGAGCTTACAGCTATATAACATTCAAAACACCAGTTCTTGTTTGACCACTGAATTGAAGCAATGTTTATCTTGGTTAGTAGCTATATGGGTGACAGCTTGGAAATATCAGGTGCTATAAGCTTGGATGTGCAGATGGTGTAATGAATAATGGCTTGGAATTGTGAATTTGAGAGCTGAGTTTCAATTCCCATTGGGTTTGTTATATTGTTATATTCACTTACATACAAATACCCTTGGGAAAAGTATGAATTTACCTCTTCTTTCCTCAGGTATGGATTTAACAGTAGGACTTGTATGTGAAAAATATTATCTCCAAAAGTTGTTACTACAATATTCAGTCACCAAAAAAAAACCCCAAAGCAAAAGGGATTATTCTAACAATCCAAAAATATGTTCTGGTTTTAAATAACCTACAAATGGTTGGTTTGGTTTGTTTAGTTTTATGGCACATCAACCTCAATGGGTCATTTAATGCTGACAACACTTTTTTTTTTTTTTGGTAATATTTTTGTCAAAAATCTATTTCTGTTAATATTTTTTTACTCAAAAATGCATAACTGGTAATATTATTTTTTCAAAAACATTATCAGAGGCCTTGCTGTTGGATGTAGTTTATCACCATACCCAGGATGCGGATGTAGTTTATCGGCATACCCAGGATGCGGATGTAGTTTATTGCCATACCCAGGATGCGGATGTAGTTTATTGCCATACCCAGGATGCGGATGTAGTTTATCGTCATACCCAGGACACGGATGTAATCTGGGTGTTAACTATTTGCCCATAGTTGGGACCCTAACAGGTGCTACCACCCCAGGTCAAGGTGGACCAGGGAACACCAGCAATTAAGAGGTGGTTCCATGCTCCTCAAAACCTCATGATCAGAGACCCTGCTGTTGGATGTAGTTTATCGTCTTACCCAGGATGCGGATGTAGTTTATTGTCTTACCCAGGACGGGATCTGGGTCTAGGCATTAACTATTTGCCCATAGCTGGGGCCCTAGGAGGTGCTACCACTCCAGGTCAGGGTGGACCTGGGAACACCAGCAATTAAGAGGTGGTTCCACGCTCCTCAAAACCTCATGATCAGAGTCCTTGCTGTTGGATGTAGTTTATCGTCTTACTCAGGACGTGGATGCAGTTTATCGTCATACCCAGGATGGCACAAAATGTTGATAAACTATAAAAAAAACAAAACAAATCACTCAATCCAGCCACTGATTTTGACAAATTTTTGTTTTAAATATTTTTGCATATATTTTATACACTTTTAAAATTTTCATTTATAAAGTAATTATAAATTTTTTGAATGTCATTCTTTGCTGTTGTTCATTACAGCACCTGCACATCCAATCTTACAGATATTCCCAAATGGTCACCCATCTAGGTGATGACTAAGATCAATGTTGCTTAACTTTGGTGATCATATGAGAAGCAATGTTTTCAATGTGATATGGTCGTAAGCCCACAAATGATAGGCATTTGTAGAAAGCCACAATTGCCAGTGACCTGAAGGGACTTAGTCCATAAAAGTAGATATGAATAGGCTTTATTCTTTCCTTTACTGAATGCATATTATGTTTATAAAAAAAATCTTTTTCTCCTCTTGTAACAAAAGAAAAAGAATACAATCTGCTCTGTAAATTATTGTTTCTTTAAAATAATAAATACTGCTGCAATTAGATATAAATAACTCAATTATAAACAAGTATTATCAACCGGTATCCTTTTTCACACATAACAGTAAAAAAAAAAAAAAAAATTAAAAAAAAAAATTCTTAGTACATTATTTTCATCAGCTTGTTTTTGTTCCTGCCTTCTGTGTTCATGTGTCTCCTATGGATTCATCACTTGCAGATGCGTTATTGACTCTGACAAAGATTTCACTACCAATCCAACCTAACTCTGTATTTCTCATTCTACATCAAAGTTCTCATTTGTTTTCAGAATTGTTTTATATTGCAGATTATCTGTGAAGGAAAGCAGCCTTTCTACATTGAATAATTCACATGTGGTCCAAGTATCTCATTCAATTGCTTGTCTATGTCATAAAAAGGAAAGAAAAAAAAAATTGGTTGGGAATGAAGTCAAGTACAATGGAATTTTTCTGCTGAGAGTGATGAGCCAACAAGTAGGTCTGTTCTCTGTTGTGTTTCTACAGACATTCATCTACAGATCGTCTTATTTTCACAAAGACTACAATAATTGAGATTTTCTTTTTTTTTTCTTAGAAATTACAAAAATAAATATATATTTTTTTTTTTTTTTTTTTTTTTTTTAAGGTTTATTTTTTTTATGATAATTTTAAAAGAATTATTGTATAACCATTTCAGCCATACCATCAAAGTTGATGGCAGATTTTAAGTCCTGTCATTAGGTTTTTGGATGTAAGTACAGACACTCCTCACTTAATGACCAGGTTCCATTCCATCAAGCTAGTCACTAAGTGAGAAGTTGTAACTGACCATTATTTCAGGCAGTGTACATATGCAACTGGTTTGTGTCAAGCATCTTCAATGTCACTTTTGCAGCATTCATAATATTTGTGATTTATTTCTTAATGTTTTTATAAAACAGTAATATACTGAACATGAAACATAAACAAATTTGAAAATCAGTTCTATATTCTATACATTACTTTGGGTCACATATTGTAAATGCAGTACAAATAAATTTTTATTTATTTTTCACTTAATTCATTTTGATTTATTTTGAAGAAAAACGAAAACAATCACAGTTTTTGTACACCATACAATACTAACTGGTTAAATTTTTTGTTTAATTCAATGAGATTTCATAGTTGGTTATAAACCTGGTGGGGGTTCCCTAAAAAGGAACATCTTTAAGTGAGGAGTGGCTGTTTTTAACCCCTCAGCATTCAACCCACCCAAATTCATGGGATGCAGAATTACTTTCAACTCAGAACTAATTAATGAACGTTTTAGAAAAAATGAATTCTGAATTGTCTTATCTACTGAAGATTTTTAATGCTAAATTAAAAATTCACACTGTTATAAAATAAAATAAGACATATCTCAGCTGATTTGCAGGCAAATAAACTAAAATACTAAAGAGCAAGAGCAAGATGTGAACGGGACAAGGCCCCGTCACAAAATGACCATCATCGTCGTTTACACATAGGCCTGACGCATGAGTTCCGGTCAAAAAATAAAATAATATTTTAAAGTGTTTCTATTTTTTGACCAATAAAAATGCTTCCCTCCTAATTATACTTGCATTGTTTTTCGAGCATGTTAAGCCATAAAAAAACACCATAAAAGGGGTCACATGGGGGAAGTACTAGCAGTCAACAGGAGGCCAGGGAAGAGATCTGTCACGGTCAGTCTGGGGGAAGAGCGCCAGTCAGCAGGAGGAGCGCCACACCAACCAGTGAGAACTACTATGAGAAATCAACCCAGATCCGCTGCCGGCTTATGAACTATACCACAAGGTAGCTGTCCCAAAAACCATACGTTCCTATTGAAATAAATCACGTAAATCTATTTCTGCTGTTGTCGTATTTCTTTCTTGCAACCATACGCTTGTCTATAACAACACTAACTCATTGTATTTTGTTTAGGAATTCACAGAAATTGATAACTTTGATTTTAAATCTAGGTGAAATTAGTTCTGTCACTCAAATTCACCCTTTAAATATTGTCTCTCAATAACCTGCCCCATGTATACTCTGCCAAAATATATAACAACATCATCGCATATAATGCTGGAAGTGATGCAAACAGTGAGACTTTGACCACGGACTATGCGAGCTGATATTGAGAGGGGGGTTGAACATATTGAATGCTAAAGGGTTAGAGACATTTTTTTCCACTTATTATTGTACTCTGTGCTTTCATAGTGTCTCTCTTTTTACCTCTTAGCTGTGTAAGTATCTTGGAACAGTCTATCAGTGACATCACAAAGACACTGCCACCTGGTATCGTCAGTGCAAAGGAGATAACTAATTCATCAAAAAGTTCCAGACAAAATATATACAAATACAATTTGCATATACATATATTATAAACAGACCTATTTTATTAGTAACATATGCATTAATTTCTAATCACAGGTAATTCCCCTCCCCACCACTACATTTTTCCTCCTATATCCATTGACTGGTAAAATTTTTTCAAACAAATTTTAGATTAAAGAAAAAAAATGCTATCACCAAAACTATGTTTTGTTAATGAAAAAAATGAGTAGAGCAAAACTTAGAAGTAGAGTAGTGGTAAAGTATGTGGGCAGTGATAAAAAAAAAATCCCTGAAACTTTACCACTATAAGCCAGATTGAAATGCACTAAAATACAATAATTATTATTTCATTTCCTCCTACTTCCCTGCAAGAATTCCCAGTATCAGTACATTTGTAATCATTAGTATGACTGAAATGTATTTGTTTAATAAATGCTACCCAGGATATTACTGGTTACATAATCAGATAGTAATATTAACAGATATTTTTAAAATGATTTTATGAGGTATTTTTACAAGGGTACAGAATTTTATTAGTGTGGTAAAAACTGTCATATTAAAAGATCATAACAATTAAAAAGAAAGGAGAGGGTAAAAAAAACATTACTATAAAATGGTAATGCTAAAATAAAACAATGACTAACAAAATAGACAACTAAACTGCTTTATTGGTCCTCTCTCAGAAGGGTATAGACTGAGGGGGAAAATGTGCATGGCAAATAAAAATATATAAAACTCAAGTGTATGACCAATGCTATATGCAATAAAATATAACATTTAAAGGCTAATTACTTTTAAATCCATCAACCACTCATTCTGCTTGCAGAGAGATGGCTGACAGGATAGGTTTGGGAATTAGTGTATATTAAGTCCTACAAGCCATCTCTTTAGACAAAAGAAGTAGTTAGTGGGCTTAAAGATTTTATAGTCTACTGTAAGAAATTTGATATAAACTATTGGATGAACATTTACATGTGCAATTTATCAGCATGGAAAAGCTTGTCTGCTCAGTTATTGTTGTAACATAGAAAGGGTTACTGAATGAGGAATAGCCAAAATGGAGTTTGGAAATGAAATGGTAATCTTTTATAACATCAACAAAATACAATACTCGCCAGCAGTGTGAAGTAGGTAAACCACTGCTAGTGGTGGACTACTTAGACAGCATATTACCCCCACTTACAATAGGGTCCAATGTATTTATGAGGATTGAAATATACCCATTAGTGTTCATAGGTATGGTATATAACAGTTATATAAACTCTTGTGAAAAGCATGAATCCATCTCTTCTCCCTCTAGCTATGGGTTAAATAACAGGGTAGTCTGAGTTCTCTAGTGTTAGGTGAAAATCTATCTAAATGAAGGAAAACTTTGAATTCAAAATCGTGGTAGAAGCAATAGAAAAATCACTCCACTATCTTTGCTAAAGAATGTTTGACAATTCATAGATAATAAAGAAAAGGAAACTGGAGGGCCATGATCATTGATATTACATTAAAATTTCATAAGGCACCTGGAAGAATGTAGTGTAATTTAGCCTACTTCAGTTATTTATTTTGCATATTGATGAATGAAAAATATAATTTTATTTTAGACTAGCAGCCATACCCAGCTGGTTAATCAGAAAAAATGTTCAATTAGAATGGAGCAAAAACAGCATCATGTTTAGATGTAATAGAGTCTATCTTCTTTAATTACTTTAAAGTACTTTCATTAAAAAACATTTTTAATTAATGCAGTTACTGATTTAAGTAGTCTGTATTTATTCAATCGAAGTTAGCTGGGGACACAAAAGGGTAAAACAGGCAACATGAAGACCCACTTCAGACCACAATTATTTTTGAGTTTTTGTAATTCAATTTGTCACTGCCAGAAATGTAAAAGGGGATACATTTCTAAAGCAATTATTAAGTTTGATGAAAATTGGTTGAAAGATCAATGAAAAATAAGAAAGAAACCAGTAAAAATCAGCCATTTTTTGCTATTTATGCAGGTTTTCATGATATGGGTGAACTTGAATATCAAGTTAAATGACTGTTAATCAACTTAATGCTGGATACAATTGAGTGAAGTTTGTATTAGATTGCTTGAAAATTGGGGAGTTTTTAGTTTAAAATTTTTGTTGAAATCAGTTTGTGTTGATTTTTCGTTTTTCACAGTTTTTTGCAAAATGCAGTGGCATAGAAATAAAAATGAGGTATCGTTGTGCCCACGATGATGTAAGTAACCTACATACTGAGTTTTAACTAAATCTGAGGAAAAAAGGTGAATTTATCGATTTTTGATCGACTATATACAGTATTAATTTTTTTTTTAAATTACTGATTTTTTATACTAAGAACCTATCTCTTACATTGTACAATGTATGTGCCAAGTTTGGTCAAAATTGGTTGGATGGATCTCAAGTGAAAAGGTACCACACAGACAGACAGACACACAGACATCCTCTGTTTTTATATATATATATATATATATATATATATATATACACACACAGATGCTAAATATACCTGGTTTCCTCAAAGCCTTGACACAGACATCAAAGTTTATCTTTGAACTGCAATGGTGAGGTTGAATCATCATCCTGATTTTGATGATTAAGCTTTGCATATTATTGTGTTAGATTCATATGTATGTATATAGACATTTTAGAAACAGCTGATAAAGAATTTACATTCTGTAGAGGGTGAGCACAAAAATATTTCTCTTAATTCATTCTAGTTAATTATTTAATTCTACTTAATTAATTCTATTGAATCAACTGTTAACTATTTCTATTAATTAGGCTACACAGCATTCCCATTCCTGTCTAGCATAGTTTTTAAGATATTCATGAGACGAAAATTGCAGTCCCTGCTTAATGTCAGAAGGGTCTTTAGGAAATGATGCAGTGTTTCACCAGATTTCTGTCGCTGGGTAGCAAGTATATGTCGGGCAAATAGTTCATTTTTGGGCTTCACGTAGGTTGTGTGTAATCTTTCTATTGCTTCTTCATAAGTTTTACAGTCAACAATGATATCGTCGATTGAATGAGACACATAACCAGAAGAGCATGCTTGTTAATAAGCTGATTCAGGTTCTCAAGGGGTAGTTTCAATGAAGTTCGTAAAAAAAATTCAAGCCATTGTGTCCAGTGTTTATCTGCTGTTTGGCTTTCTGAGCCATAGGTAAATCGTTCTGGCTGCATATAAAGTTCCATTGAAAGTGCAATAAATTGTAGTAAAAACAGAACCAGTGAATAAACTTATACCAAAGCTTTCTTGCACTTTTCTATGACTACTTGTCTACTGATGTATATTACAGGGTGCTTTTTATACATCCTATATCTTAAGGGGAGGTAACTGATGATTTATCAGTACACCCATTTCTGTCTAGCATAATTTTTAAGATATGATTGTTTATGAGCCTCTGTTACATGTAACCTGCAGTCAAAGGTATACAGTTACTAATGCTGAGCTCTTTAGAAAAAAAAGTATCTCATCTTGATGTGGAATCTGCCATAGGCAAAGATTGCAAAAAGTTGATGCTTATAATTTTTTATTTGTAATTTATTATACTTAACCTGTATATCTTCTTATATAAGCCAAGTTAATGGAATTTTCTGGTACTCAAGACTATTTTAGACAAAAAGTTAGGACATTTTTTAGATGAAAAATTAGAGTTAACCTATGCATGAAAAATACTTTCATTTAATTATGAGTTCTGACTTAAAAAATTTTGCAGAAAGTTAAAAACTTTCAAAAAGATTTTTTATGTAAGCAATTATTTCCAATTTGTCACATTTTTAGAAACAGTAGCCATTTTTTTTCCTCTGCTCAGATAAGCTTACAAGAAAAATTCTGGATAAAAGAGATTAACATTGCAACAAAGTATGGCCCCAAAAAGAAGAAACTATTTTGGTTTATAAATTTATTTAAAGGAGACTTTTCTGATAAGGTACTATGGATGAAAGATCCCAGATCAAGATCCAGGGCCTTCACACTTCTTGAAGAATCTTTATCTGAATGTCCATGTCTTCAGGGTCTTGTAGCTGTACTCACCAGACTTAGCCAATGGTGGGTTGGTGAAGCTATGCTAGCATAACTGTTATAAGTACTTTTTTTGAATGTCTGTGCTGAAAAACATTTGTAAAATATTATTAAGAATTTGTGTGGATGATTGAAATCCCCTAGAAGATCATTATTATACTAAACACTTCAGCATTATTACTGAACCAAAAATCTAGATGACTGGAACCTGGGTAGAAAATCTCTCCTCTGACCTAACTCTCATGGTTCAATGAGGGAGGAACTAACTTTTAACATTTGATACCACAAAAATAAAGTTAGTAATATTTCATCATTACCAAGCAAACCATATCTTTTTTTTTCCAGCCATGATGATATCTGTACTTTTAATGGAGCTCCTTCTCTTGATCATTTATTGGGAGTCAAGCTCACTCAAGACCTCAAGTGGAACTCATATATGAGGAGGCATGGTGGAGTAGTGGGTTGTAGCTTCTCCCCTCCAGCTACGGGTAAATAGTATGACAGAGTGAGTTCTATAGCCTTGGGTAAAGAACTGTCTAGGAGGAGGACAACTCTGAATCCAAAACCTGTGGAGGGTCATTTAGGGAACTTGTGACACCTGTGCACCAATTCTCTATATTTGGCTCTTCTAAAAAGGGTAGTTTGGTTCTGCACAAGCCCTCACCATTATAATCAAATGATTTGTGTGGCTGTTGCTTCTAAGAACTGAGCTGCTTGACCCTAATACATGAAAAATGACGAGGGAGACCAGTATATATATCAGCTGTAACATAAAAATTGTCCAAATCGTGTAACAGCATAGGATAATTGTCCATCCCACAAAATGTTTAATATCTAAAAAAAACAAAAAAAAGCACTAAATTAATTGAGTTTCTTTTTCCCAGGTGTTCAGATAAGACATTTATCCATCTTGACATCATTTGTTGTAAGAATCACTGAAAAACCCTTTGAGTTATTTAGCTAGAAAAAGAACATATTAAAATCATTTTGTATCAATCACACTATGTCTTCCCAACTGAAAAATTTAATTTAGACATTAAAACAAAGCTTAAATTAAACTTTTATATAGTTTCAACAGGTTTTATTAAACTGATTGATTGATTTGCTTTCTACAGTGTATCGACCCTTTTCAGGTTATTTAAAGCCAGGAAATATTTTTGTAAGAATGTTGGGGGGGATAATAATGATTTTAGTAATACAAGTCTTAATAATTAACCCGTAGCTGGGGGAAGAAGAGGTGGATTCATACCTTTTCAAAGGATATTTGCATATGTGAATATAACTAATCTAATGGGAATTGGTTGACTAGTTGATTTGTTTTCTATGGCTTATTAACCATTTCCAATGGAAATTGGAACTTGGTACTCTGATTAACAAATCTGAGCCATTATCCATTACACTATTCACACACCCAAGCTAACAGCAACTGGTATTTGCCATCGATTACCCATCTAGGTACTGACCAGACTCAATATTGCTTAACTTTGGTGATCATATGAGTACTAGTGTCTGAACATGATGTGGCTGTATGCCATGTTTTATTAAAATTATTGGATTTAATAATGAAACCAGTAGCAACAGTAGAGACTAACTCTCGACTTCAACAATGCAGTAATTCATGGAATATTTCTCCCACAGGTCTATCTTACTCCAATACATATGCCGAGCGATTTTCTTCATGTGTCTACCTCGAGTGGCTCTTGGGGCTTGTACAAGGTGAACATTATTGTAAAAAAACATTTTTAAAAAGGATACTACCAGGCATCATGAAAATGATTATACACTGTGTCCTGAAACAATTTAGGAAAAAATAGTAATAAAATAATAGTAATTCATATTAATTTATCCCAGTGTGTTTCCATATTTTAATTTTAACACATCTTTTATGTGACCAGAATCTGATGATGTAGTAGAAACAGAATTGTATATAATGTTAAACTTTATGTATAAGATGCTATTATTGTTCAAATGTTATTTGTTTATTGCTATGTCAGCTGCTAAGAAAGTTGGTTCACTGTGTTAAGCAAGACAATCTCTCTCTCTCCGGAATCTATAAATATAAATATCTATAAATCTACCATTCATCCATGCTTAGAATATTGCTGCCACATATGGTCTGGTGTTCCTGTTATTTACCTTGAGCTCCTTGATAAAATACTAAGAAGAATCGGCAATATTATAGGTCATGATTTAGCGGCTCAGCTTCAGTCACTTTCCCATTGTCATAAGGTTGCCTCTCCATGTCTTTTCTAATAATACTTTCATGGTAATTATTTGAATGAGCTTTTCCCTATTGTACCTAGACTTTTTTGAATTCAGGTGGACTGACATTGAGATCTCATCAATTTACAGTTGAATTGGGTAGATATAGCTGTAAATTCTATTCTAACAGTTTCTTTTCTGACACTTCTCACTTGAGGAAATTCCTTCAGGCTTCATGCTTTCCAGCCAAATTTAATCTGCAAAAATTTAGATGCAATATCAATCGCCATCTACTGTCCTCCTGATTACTCATTCTCTTCCCGCTCATTATTAATGTTTCTGTTCCTAATTCTTCCACAACCAGTAACCTCTTGTGTCTTAGTGGCTTTTTCGCCTTGCATGGGGTGAAACCAATTTAAGAAAAAAGAAGCAATATATAATATTCAGCAAGTATTGAACATAAACAAGAAAATGCAAATACAATGATGTTGCATCTTTTGTCAAAATTTTTTTATGGTTTGAATGAATTAGTTAAATAAAACTAATTAAACAATAAATTTAAGGGTTTCAGTCTTATCTGTCTCATTATTACATAGTCTTTTACATACACACATTTGCTAGCAAATCAATTGATTTCAGTTCATTTTCATTATAAGCAAACTTTGTTTCATTATTCTTGTTTATGGTATTCAAGTGTACAGATTTTCCTTGTATATATTGTTTGCTTGCTTTATATTATTTTTTGTCCTCTTATTTTTCTTATTATTGCAAACTTTGTTAATTCTCTTTCTCGGACAGTTCTGTTACTTATTTTGCATTTGACTATAGCTACTTACTCCACAAAAGCAACTTTAAATTAAACAGAATGAAAGAAATAAGAATACCAAATTAATAATAAGTCGGCACAACTTCATATAGTAATAATAAAATTCATCATATTACTAACATTAACTATCATATTACTAACATTAGAATTAGATGAACAAGAATATCTCTACATTGTTAGATTTGACCTTACAGATTGTTTCTCAGAATTTAATTGACAGAGGCAGGCTTCCTGAGCAAAAAGAGTTCAAGTCTTGCCAAGGGTTTTTTCAGTATTTATTATCCATAGAATGACAATTTAGGTAGTTGCAATAGAAAGAAATTGAAATTAAGTTATTATTAAGGAGAATTGAATAGAAATGTCTGGATCTTTCAAAACTAATAATGAAAATAGTTGTAGTTTGAAGTGAGATTACCAATCATTGAAGAGATATATTGAATGATCATTAGCAGACACAGACAGAAAACTGCAGTGACTAGATAAAGGTAAGTATAAGTAAGCATTCGGCATTCATTAACAAGTGCTATTTTCAGTGGAAATTTATAAAATCTATTAAAAACAATTTTTCAGAAAAGTAAGTTTCTCAAGTCCAGTAACTGTCATCACTCTTCCCAGTATTGCTAGAGGGTTTCCTTCCTAAGCTTTTGTTTAAATTAGTGTGGTGTGTCAACATCATGATTATGTCATTATTTTCTCTTTGAGTTACATGCACTATTTTAGTTGTTACTGCCATTAAGAATCCTGAAGTGATGTGGATTCTGTTATTTGGTACAGTTTTTCGTTTGCAATTCTGTAGCACCAGTTGGAAATCAAAAGTTGTTTTCTAAAAACCAAACAAACTATTAAGAAACAGGAGTGCTGAACTGCTATATAATATCAATCCTCCAGTGAATGTTGAGAAATTTCTTTGCAGATGAAGAAGAGACTTGAGACAACAGAAATGCAAGTCTACAGAAAAACTGATACCAAAATTATGACTAACTTCTCATATCTGAGCATGCTGTGGTTGCTAGGGTAGCTAGCTAATTCCTGTTGTATATGCCTGCTCAAGCACATGTGCGTTTGTTCAATACCCATAAAGCCTACCTGTTGTTTGTACTGAAACTTAGTTATAGTTTCTGGGATAATCTATCATGATGAGCAGTTTGAACAATGTCATTATATTCAAAACCTCAGTCATGATGACTTGTAACTTTGTGCTAGCACAGCTATCAACAGCTTTCAAATAGTTCTGTCTACCCAATTTCCTTCAAAAGGTTTGAGTCAACCTGTGGTATGGTTTTCAGGCACTTTCCGACACTTCTACATGCTGAGATTGCCTCCCCAGGCTGAGAGCATCAAGAAGTCTCCTTCCTGACAAATTAATCATGGTGAGATTTGAACTTGGGTCACATGGTCGTAAAGTGAATGTTATAACCATTCAGTTATTTTGCTGCCAAAATACACAAAATAAAAGGTGTTCCAATAACTTGGACCGATTTTAAATGTGAATTAAGTTTAAGCGTCTCATGAATTTTTTTCTTTTTCTTTCAGATTTGGCAAACATTTGGGTGATATTATTTTTTACACATAATTGCCATGACTTAAATAACATGATCCAGTAGAGAAATAAATAAATTTTCACCAATAACACTGATTTATTTACTGCTGACTTTGATCCATCTTAATGAAACACCCTTTATATATCAATAAATAAATATATATTTGGTAACATGTTGTTATATTTCATGCTAATAGGAATATATACTTGAAAAACAAGGTGGATAAAATAAAAAGGTTTATTGTACAAAACCAGTACAATAAGAATAGAGGTAACAGTTATGCACAAGGTCATCACAAGTCAATCCAGTAATGAGTGCTACTATTGGAATGTCAGTAGTTCTTGCGTAAGTCTGGGTTGTACTCAAAAGATCCCAGCTAGTATATTTAGCTACCCCACCACGAGGGTTGCATGTGGCACAAGGCCGGTTTAATGCGGGTTCTCCGAGCCTGTAGGCTTGGCCAAAAATATTCCTTTTCAAACCCATATAAACGGGTTCAGGGGCAGTCTACCTCCCTGAATGAGACTCTGCCCTTTGGCGGAACCTCATCCAGATTCCTCTCTACCTGAAGGCAGAGAGTTTGACTGTTTAGCTGGAATAGGTCACAGCTAGACTCTATAGTCCATTGACTTACAGATACTTATAGGTAGTTACTACCTATAGTGTAGTAACTCATGGGGGTGACAGGTTATTCCATTACATCACATATACAACTCTATTCCCATTTTCAAAGAGAATATTAACAGAAAAATTGTTGGCTGTTTCATTGAATATTATTTAAACTTCGGCCATGTTCCTTATTTGGCCCAATTTTAGACCAGTTTCTTTTCAGATGTTATTTATGAATTTATGAAAGATTTGGGTAAAAAAAAAAAAAAGGAAATTTTATATTCTATCAAATATAGAATATAAACATATAAACATGTTTATATATTCATAATATATTATTCTATAATAATATTATCCTAATACAATGTCTGGCATAATTTAAAGATATAGGACATTAAATTATTTGACAGCCAGTTTGTCACAACTGCTATAAATACTTTGTAAATCAGTTTATTTTTTTCTATTCCTAATCCTCATATTCTGAACAATTATTTCAAAATGTTAAGGAGTTTTACAAGAATAAGGCAGTTGATTTATTTGTTGTTCCCAAAAGTTGCTATTTTTGAAACAAAACTATAAAGAAGAATTTCTTTTTTATAAATTGGTTTAATTTGCTCAGGTCATATATGTAATTGTGTAATGAAAATAATTATTTTAAATGTTGGGGAAGGGTTAATGCAGATTTTTTTTCAATTAATTAATTAGATTTCATTAAAATGTATTGATTATTTAATTAAATCCTTACTTGGTTGTGTTTCCATAAATTCAATCATGATAAAATTCAGTCACAAAATCAAAAAAGCTGAAAGAGAGGAAAAAGGAAGACAGAAACAAGAATGAAAAGGAGAAGAGAGATAAAAGATTTGAGGAAAGGGGAAGAGAAAGGAAGAGAGAGAAAGAGAAGTGTGAAGGAAGAGAAGAATGAAGGAAAGAGAAGTAGTAATGGAAAAGAGAAAGGGAGAGGACAAGGAAATCAGAAGGAGGTGATGGGTGAGAAAATAGAAGAAAGAGAAGTGGAGAAGTGGCAGGAAAAGGGAAAGGTGAAAGGAAAGATTAGAGGAAAGCAGAGAGGAAATGATAGAGGAAAGATAATGGGGAAAAAGGAGAGGGAAGAGAAAACAGAAGAGGGGAAAAAGAAAGAAAAGGGGAAACAGAAAAATGAAAAGGGGACAGAGAACAAAGTGAGCGGATGATCAGAGTGAAGAAAAGCAGAAGAAAATTAAGATATGTGAAACTGAGAGAAAAAGGAAGAAAAGAAATAGAAAAGAAGTGAGAATGAAACAAAAGCAAAGGACATGAAAGAGAGACAGTCAAAGAAAAGAGGAAAGACATGAGAGAGAGACAGTCAAAGAAAAGAGGAAAGACATGAGAGAGAGAAAGAGAAAGAAAGAGTAACAATTGAAAAAGAATGTAAGGAGGATAACAGGTAGAAAAAATATTTAAATTTAGTTTAAATTTGCAAATATTTTTATAGGTTTTAAATAAAAAGTGTTTTTATGCAATATTAATTAATTAATATTATCATTTTATGTCATATTAATTGCAATATATTTTTAAAAAAAGAGGGGGTTTTGGAAAATAATTAAAAAAGTTACTTTATTTAATTTTTAATATCCAAGGTCAACCTGGAACTGCTTGAGGAAGAGGCAAGGTTTATGTGATAAAGGTCCACTATCCCTAATCTTAAATGACGAAAGGGTTTATGGATCGAAGTTCATAGGGTAGAGTAGGGTGGGAGAGACAGGAAAATTTTGTTAGAAACAAAGAACTGTTACGTGATATCTGTCCCCCCTGTATGGCAGCGAATGCTGGACAATCTCCTCAAAAATGAAGTAGAGACTTGAAGCAACAGAAATGTGGTTCTACAGAATGATTCTAAGAATACCATGGGCCAAACATGTGAGCAATGACAAGGTTTTAAAGAGAATAGAAACAAAGAGAAAACTTATAACTTAAAATCATGAAGAGGCAGCTGAAATTTCTGGGACATGTAATGAGGAAGGAGGGCTTGGAAAATCTGATACTCACAGGATGGATAAAGGGAAAGAGGGACAGAAGAAAGCATGTAACATACATGATGAGATTGAGTAAATAGATGGCAGAATAAAGTTTGGGAGAAATAATCAAAAGTCAAGTAAGAGCTATAAGGATGTAGAAGGCCATAATTGCCTACAACCTGAAGGGACACAATACATAAAAAGAAAAAAAGATCCCTAATCTAAAATCCTTAGAGTCAGTTGTGTTTCAGTTTTTAGATCTTTTTGGATTATGGAATAACTACAGACATAACAAAAAAAAAATATGACGGACACAAAATAACACTAAACTTTATGGAAAAAATCACTAATAAATAATATAGTTGTTATGAATAATCAAGAGTGGTCTCCCCTTATTTTGTTACTCTCCTCTCTGAGAGAGCTATTTCTGTTTACTGGGACTATAAAAGGACACTATATGCAAATCTCGTTTGAATAAAGCTTTCTTAAAACCTACATACTTTTGTCATTACAATAGTATTGGTATAATTATATTCCATAAAAACATGCAGTAGAAAAATTTATTTCTAAAAAGAACATTAGGTAAAACTTAAAAGTCATTTGACTGTCACTGATGTACATGTCCTCTGGGTTTCCAAATGTTGACTCCTGTGATAATGTTGCATTCCAATGATGAGCCTTTGTAAATATTTCTGTGAGTGTCATCTGCATTGTCGATATCCTCTTGTGAGTTGTCACGCACTTCTACTTCTCTAAAGTCCCTTATGTCACACTACACTGACTTTTATTATGATGATGTTACAGAAGGTGGATAATTGGTGTCACTATCATCATTGCCACAAACGACCTGGGTGTCCAATGCTGACTCTTGTGATGATGTTGCATTCATGTGACGAGACTGTGAATATTTCTGTAAGCATCATCTGCATCATCAACTTCGATTTCTCAGTCAGCAATATCTCATTAATTAAATAAACTTACATAAATCCCAGTAATTAACTGGTCACACATTTTCACCAGATTGTCTATGGTTATTTTTTCATCAGTGTTCACAATGTTGTCATCATGACTACTGTTATTTTTTAGTATTTAGTACCATGTTAACAATTTTCCTTCTTCAATGTTTTCTTAGTCATGGTATGGCCATAAACTACATCTAGTAGCAAGACCTCTGATTGAGAGATTGGAAGTTTTGAGGTGCATGGAACCACCTCTTAATTGCAGTTGCTCCCAGGTTTACCCTGAACCGGGGTGGTAGCACCTGTTAGGGCCCTAGCTATGGGCAAATAGTGAACACCCCAAACAAAAACAAAACACTATGAAAGTATATAAATACATTTATATCACAAAATTACCAACAATACATACTTATAGCAAAATGACCAACAATATATTTTATACTATTTACATTATTTGGACTATTGTCCTCATCTTTGTCGCCATATTTATTACAATGTTTAGGCGATTGTATGCTCCGGCCTTCTTCTTCTACGCCAGTGAGCAAAATAAAGTGTTCAGTTCGACATTCCAACCACCTGAAGAAGGCCAGAGTGTACAATGGCCAAAACATGGTAATAAATATGACGACAAAAATGAGGACAATAGTCTGAATAATGTAAATAATGTACATAATACCTCAACTCAGAAATATAGACAAATATATTTTATCTATCTTATGAAGTCATGCAATTGCATTCAAAATATTTAAATTTTGGCATTAAATAACCCATAGAGATGTTGAGATGCCACTAAACGAAATCAACCAAATTAATGTTTTTTCAGTTTCTGTCACACTCAGTAACTCCTTGTTTCTTAGTGGCTTTATCACCTTGCTTGGGGTGAAAGGATTAAAAAAAAAAGTGATTTTGTAGGTTTGTATGGTACCTCTAAACAACTGAAAGTGATGAAGTACACCTAAAATTTGCTCACTTAATGCAAAAATCGTTTGATGTGATTTGCAGCTCCTTAATAATGTTGTAGGGCCAGTTTTGCATTCTCAACTAATGACGCCCACCATCAAAAAAAATATATGATTTTTCAAGCGATCCTAAATGGTGCATTATGGGATATTGAATTAATTAACTTAAACAATGCAAGGGAGATGACAATTAGATTCTAATTATAAAATAATTATGAGTAATGAAGAAATTTTAAGGAAATTTGGAACAAAGGATAAGAGTGCTCAACTCCTATTTAATATCAATCTTCCAATATGGAAGTGAATGCTGGACAATTTCCTCACAGATGAAGAGGAGACTTCAGGCAACAGAGAAGTGTTTTTACTGAAGGATGCTGAGAATAGCATGGATGGAACATGTAAATAATGGGGAAGTTTTAAGGAAATTGGGAACAAAAAGGACATTTGTACTTAAAATCAAAAAGTTGAAATTTCTGAAATACCTAATGAGGAAAGTGGGATTGGAGAATTTGATACTCACAAGATATACTAAAGTTAAGAGGAGCAAAGAGAAACATATAACTTATCTAATGAGATAGCAGAACAAAGATTTTGATGGAAAGTAAGGAGAAAATATTGCTTAGAGCTAGAAAGGAAGTTGTGGAGAGCCATGATTGCTCACATCCTAAAAGTATAAAGTACATAAAAAGAACAGTTTTTTATTTATCTATTTGTGTATGAATATACAATATGACCATATGAGGAAAAAATGAAAAACAATTTTAAATTTTTTTTTTCAAGGAAACTCACAATGGTAGATTGCAGCTAGAGATATTAAATTAAAGTGCTCCTAAAATTCATTAGCTTAAAAACTGACCCCCCACCTCATCTCAAACACAAAAAAGGATTTTTTGAGGAAGATAACAATTACATAGTAACTATAGAGTACTATTTATTACTGACTGACTTATTTGTCTATGAGTAGACTATCTGAACATTTAAGTAAATTCTGTAATTTCTCAAAAATAATACACATTTTTTACTGTAAATTACAGGTGATAGTAGTGGGTGTGTATTATAAATATGTTTAAACAAAAAATATTTTTTTTTGTTATTGATTTATAATAATAAATGCATACTTGTTGTCTTAAAATAAGAAAGATATCCAAATTTTCATTTTAAATTCAACAATAATAATTGTAACATTTTTGTCAATAAATTTATGTTTATCAGTAATCAGATTTTTTATTTGGCAAAAAAAATAAAAAATCTATAAAAAGGCTAATTTCAAAGAAAAGAGGATATCAAGTTAACAATTTATTGAAATTTTAATCATCAACATTACCACTTTCAATTATAGAATATCTTTCACAATATTATCTTCGTCCTGTTCAAAATTATCTTCGGTCTCTTCATCCTCTTGCCAAAGGATGCCATCTTCAGAGCCATTCCATGGCTGTTGGGAGACAATACTTCTTGAATCCTTTCTTCATAACAACCTCACTGATGGAATCCTAAGATGTCTGAATCCATTTTACAATAAGTTCAGGGTTGACAAAATGTCTTCGTTATTATATTCACTTCTTGAATCCTTTCTTCATAACAACCTCACTGATGGAATCCTAAGATGTCTGAATCCATTTTACAATAAGTTCAGGGTTGACAAAATGTCTTCGTTATTATATTCACTTCTTGAATCCTTTCTTCATAACAACCTCACTGATGGAATCCTAAGATGTCTGAATCCATTTTACAATAAGTTCAGGGTTGACAAAATGTCTTTGTTATTATATTCACTTCTTGAATCCTTTCTTCATAACAACCTCACTGATGGAATCCTAAGATGTCTGAATCCATTTTACAATAAGTTCAGGGTTGACAAAATGTCTTCGTTTATATTCATTATTGAATTTTCTTCATTTTGACAAAATTTCATAGAAAATGTGTTATTATATTTTTTTTTTTGACAAAATTTATAGATGTGTATTATACATAGGGATATATATATATTTCTTAATTTTTGGATCATTTGTTGGGGGTGCATATTATTTTCAAGAAATTTAATCACCCTTCCAAAATACATTTGCAGATAATGCATAAAAATACTGTAATCTTTGAAGGAATGGACATACAGATGATCAATTGTATACGGAATCAAATCTACCAGTGATAATGCAAAGTGTTGGAGATTAAATACTTAGAATATTAATTTGATCTGCTGTAGAAAATGCATAGGTTTTGTGAGTCAGTGAAAATGAGAACTACAAAATGCCTCTTTTATTTACCATCACTGGTTTCTGCAGGCTCCCAGGAGTGTCGCTGGTTCCTGCAGGCTCTCAGGAGTGTTGTTGATTCAGGTAGACTTCAAGGAGTATCATGAAATTTCCGAAGATTTAAGATAAATTTTTTTCATGCTTCTGTGAGTTTAATGGACTCAGTTACAAAATTTGAAAATATTATTTAATCAGTAAAGTATATTTTATTTTCAACATTACTTTTACTTTTCAATGATTTTTCATTTTTATTCAATTTTAAATTTAATATTAGACTCTAAATTTCCTAATGCCTCAGATATTTAGGAGATGGAGACCAATGTCCATCTCACTTTTAACCGTACTTGGGATTCCTTTTATTATTTTTTTTTGTCAACTACTCTTACATAGAACTGCTTTTACATGGGCTCTCTCTAACTTCCATGGTATTTTTCCACAGCTGGAAAGAAAAGTGGGTTCATGCCTTTCACAAGGGCATTAGTGCAATGTTGAATGCAAACTGTTTCAGCCAGATTTTGAACTCATTTTGTCAATTCCTTTCTTTACACTTTGCCACCCACATCTACATTACTGTTCATAACAATTATCCAAGAATACATTTGCAAATGAATCTCTCGTTGTGAACAGAATTACAAAAATTTATTCTTCCAAATTGAAACAAAAAATGTTTAATAGTAAATTAACCATGATTTTTAATTAACTAGTTTTGATGATTATTGAAAGTGCAATAGTGGTTAGTCAGTGCTACCACTAATTAGTATATGTGTATGAGTAGATATTATGTATAAGCTCACTACGTAAGGTAAATGGCAATGGTACTTGAACTGTAGAACGAATACTGAGTATAATACAACTGCAATCCCTACTTGGAATATCATTATAGAAAGATTACCAATTATTCTATAAGATTCCAATTTCATTCTTGCACATAGAAATAATAACTTATATGAAAATAGATTTTTCATTATAAGCTTGATTAGGTAATTAGTAAAGTAATCTAAGTAAAGTGTAGTGAACAATATTAAGATTAAAGGAACTGATTGTCCTAAATTCTTTAGAAGGTCACAAGAAAGAAGACCCAATAAATAAAAGGCATGGAAAGCATTTCGCTTATGTTTTCATCATTAAAGGAAAGGGGAAAAAATATGAAAATAAAAAACAGGTGTTGCTATTTATAACTGCCTTTCAAAATGAGAAAGATTCAAATGGCAGCTAATTGGCTTGAAACATTTTTCCAGATTTTCTTTTCAATAAATCCTCAAAGAACTTTTTTAAAGAACTTTTATTCCAATATTTTTTGTTCAACATTTTGTAATTAGCATATTTTTTACTATGATATGATGAGAAAGAAAAGAAACATCAAACATTTTTAATGTCTATTGAAGAGATGAGAAAGAAAAAAGAAACAAATGAACTTGAACATGTTTAAATGTCTAGTTGAAAAGATGAGAAAGAAAAAAGAAACATTAGTCAAGTGAACATGTTTAAATGTCTGGTCGAAGAGATGAGAAAGAAAAAGAAACATTAGTCCAGCGAACATGTTTAAATGTCTAGTTGAAAAGATGAGAAAGGAAAAGAAACATTAGTACAGTGAACATGTTTAAATGTCTGGTTGAAGAGATGAGAAAGGAAAAGAAACATTAGTACAGTGAACATGTTTAAATGTCTGGTTGAAGAGATGAGAAAGGAAAAGAAACGTTATTACAGTGAACATGTTTAAATGTCTAGTTGAAGAGATGAGAAAGGAAAAGAAACATTAGTCTAGTAAACATATTTAAATGACTGGTTGAAATGGTGAGAAAGAAAACAAAACACAATTACTAAAGACCATCAACACAATATCTACAGGAAGAACTCTGCTGGGCACATAATCAATATGAAAATTATGAAAATGCCCATCTATGCTTAGATTCATTCACATTCTAAATTTTCTACAGGCAATTGAATTTCATTGTGCCTTCAATGTTGTTACCGTATTTTTACCAAGCCTTTCTTTTACTTTCATCAGGTGTAGAACTGATAGGAAAATGCTCTTTAACATTCTAAGCAGATCACTGCAATGATAGATACACAGCTGAAACTGTGGCAACTACCCATGTTTTGATGCAGCTCCAATTTAAACATGGATAGGTTTCTTGAAACTGCCTTAAACAAGCAAATAAAACAATACTCACCTGAAAAAATATATATATTTAAGTTAACAAATGGTACATGTGTAAAAATGTCTACCAGACACACATGCAAATATGCATTATCATGCGATTCCCACAGAAACAAAATAGAATTTTTATGCACTTACATACATATAGCAATATTTACAGTTTTTCAGATAGGCTTGGATTCCGTTAATTTCTTTAAACTTTAGATGGACACATTTTCTCTCCTTGAATTTGAAGTGCCACTATGGAGTAATGGATAGCGGCTCAGATTGAGGAATTGAAGATCTGAGGTTTAATTCCAGTCAAATTCATTACATTCACTTATATGCTAATACCTTGGGAAAGGTATGAATCCTCTTCTAAAAGCTCCAGCCTTGAATGGCAACTGGTCTACCACAGAAAGAAATGGCAACCTACTGCAGGAAAAACCTGCCTCGTCAGTCATGTATTGAAAAATACATGATTGCCTAAACATGGCACACAACTGATTGATATTAAAGCCCAACTTTTTTGACAATTTTATAATCTTTTTCCTGCCGATTCCTATTTTCTGTTATTTAACTTTCTGAGGATCATCTTCTCTGCATAATCCAATATCCTTCTTGATCATAAACTCATTTAACTTTGTGACCAAATAAATGTCAAATCACTCAAACACCATCATGGTTGTACAAGTAACATCAAAGTAACAATATTCACCTATCTTTATCCAATAAGAGTTCCTATGATGCAACATTGACTTGCAAGCAATACTTGATAATTTTTATGTTTTCGTCTAATAAGCTGGTGTATGTCTTCACAAAACTTAATGATTCTATCATGAAACTCATCCCCTATAGAGAAGTAAAAATCCTTAATGTCAAATTGCTCCAATACAATTATATTTACTTCTGGTTTTATTAGTCAATCATGGCTTTTTTATTCATCCAATGGTACAAATATAAAATATATTGCTAAATATTGATTTTTACAAAAAAGAATATGTATACCAAATAAATGCTCTAGCATAATTATTTCCTTTAACTTTTCCCTGGGTATGGTGTCTATTGGGTATGGTGTCATACAGCCATATCATGTTGAAACATCAGTTCTCATATGGTCACCAAAGTTATACAATGTTGTAGTGGTGACTTATCTTGACAACCCAAAACATACACCCAGTCACGTGTATGTTTTGCAAGGAAAAGTGGAGACTGTGAATCAGCAAGCTTCAGACAAACAGTGAATAAGGCAACACTTTCTGCTGATAGAAGTGGTGGTGTCACTTGTAGCCATTTTTATTGGCTGGTTCTGGGTGCTCATTAGATGAGCGCTGGCTGGGTCAGGTGCATAACAGCATGGCATGCTCATTCAACAGTAGTTCGCTTTTTGCTTCTGACAGGGAGTGGCATATTGGAGATTGAAACGTGGAGAGAAGTGTGGATTTGTTTTGCCGAGTGAACCTATTGGATTCACACTACCTTTTCCCCACCCTTTTCTTTTCCTGTGTGTGCACGAAGAAGCTTAGAGAATGGCAACAACAAGGAGGCAATGTATCACTTTTGGACCTAAGAAAGGCCTATTTGCAAATCCATGTTGATAAGACGTTTCCCCCCCATCTTTCTTTTCCTGTGTGTGTGTGTGTGTGTGTGCATCTAACCAATTTTTGCATAAACTCAGAATTGGTAATTGGAGAACCATGTTCCAATTCCAGTCAGGTTCGTTATATTCATTTACATACAAAATACTCTTAGGAAATGTATGAATCCATCTCTTCTTTCTGTCCAAAAATTCTTACAATCTAAAAATAATTTCTGGCTTTAAATAACCTGCAAAAAGGTTGATAAGCTGTAAAACACAAATGAATCAATCATTATTTGGCATATCACACTTATTTTTCAAATAATTTTCTGGTATATTTATTAAACTTATAGAAAAATTCCTGGTACATTTATTTGAGTCATCATGCTTATTTCATTAGTTGAAATTTTCCCACTGCCAAGCTTATTCCAGACAGCAATTGTATTTGGTACAAAAGACTGTCTATTCTGTTCATATCTATCTCTTACATATTTGGCACAAAAAGTACTGCCTTATATATATATATATAATCATCCACAGACTGTTTTGCTGTATCACACCTCATCAGTGTGGTTGGACATCCGATCACTTTAAGCCGAGACCAAAACCCAACTGATATGTTATCAGTTGAAGATTCTAATCCCTAGGCCATTGATGAGAGAAAGGCAAATTTTATATTTTTTCATAAATACACCAGTCACTCAGAGAACTCAATCACTAGGAGAGTCTTATATTATCAGCAGTAACAGTGACTATTTACAAACTCGTTCCTTACTCCCCACAGTGCTTGACCAATTAAATTATTTTATCGAGAGCTAGTATTGTTATCCACAGACAGATTCTTGCCTGAGTCCATCCTTCAAATCTACAAATCAGTCATTCGTCCTTGCATTGAATACTGCTGCCATATATGGTCTGGTGCCCCTGTTGAGATCCTTGACAAAATCCAGAGATGGATATGCAATGTGATAGGTCTTAATCTGGTATCTTGTCTACACTCTTTCACAGATGTGCCGTGGCTTCCCTCTGTCTTTTCTACAAATATTTTTATGGCAACTGCTCTGACGAGCTACTTTCACTGGTTCCCAAACCAAAGTGTGCTACTAGGTTGGCATCTTGGTCCCACCCTTTCACTGTCAAAGTGGTTAAATGTAGATATCTCTACTACTCCAACAGCTTCTTATCTTGCACTTCCCGTCAGTGGAACTCCCCCTCTCTTACTTGCTTCCCCGATAGCTATAACTTTGAAATATTCAAATGTAATGTCAATCACAATCTTCTGATACCTTGATCCTGATCCCCGTCCTTCTCTGTGTCCTTTCCTCGAACACCCCACTTTATTCTTACTTTCACTTTCTGTAACCCCTTGCATGCTAGTGGCACTCCCACCTTGCTTGGGGTGATATGCTTATTTTTATAAATACAAATATTTAAGTAAAAGTTCTGTTTATAATAAACAGTATTAAAAACATTTACTGGCCTGAATGTCTGAGAAATCTCAAAGAAAATATGTGTTCTCCAACAGGAATCAAACCTGTATTCTACACGGAACTGTCATATAGCCTGACATGCTATACCATTTAGCTACAGAGGAAGCATTTGATAAGCAAGGTTAAATTACTTTTTAAACTACAAACTTCCCATGATTTCTCTTGAATGCTCATATCTGCTTGAAGTGTATCTTAACATAAAAAATTGTCAGACTTGGTCCATTTCATAATATATGATGTCATTTGTTTACAATAAGATATGCTTCAAAGAACTTACTTAAATATTTGTATCTATAAAAATAACATATAAAAAAATATATTAAAATAATTGTCAGACTTCATCCATTTCATAATTATATATATATATATATATATATATATATATACACACACACACACACACACACACACACACACACAGGTAAAAATCTGTGAGTAAGTAATCCAAGTGAATCCTAATAACATAAAATATTAAAACTGATTCACAAAAGAGAGCTCGATATATTTATTATAGAGCATAGAAATGAATTATATAAAAATAAAACTCAATTGTACATCATTTATATGGCCATTTTGCTCCTTGAAAGATTTCTTTCTTCGAGAAATTCCCTGGAGCTTGTCAATACTAAAATATTTGATAAAAAAACGTTTTGGTATTGACATGCTCCAGGTAATTTCTTGAAGAGAGAAATCTTTCAAGGAGTAAAATGGACATATTAATGGGGTAACAATTGAATTTCATTTTTATGTAATTTAAATATATATAATAATAATAAAAAATTTACATCTTTCTTTCCCCCACTCTCTCAATATGAGATCAATATATTTAAAGTAAATCTATTCTTAAATTTTAAACCTGGAGTTATTTTTTTTCCATTTACATTTGGTTTACATGTTTGAAGAATTGAGGCCATTTTTATCAACCTCAATGAAATAAATATCACCAAATGGTATTTTAAGTGTTTTTTTTTTTTCATATGTGTATATATATATATATATATATATATATATATATATATATATATATATATATATATAATTTGAATTTACTCCAAGGAAGGCAGCAAAGGTCATAAGACACAAGAGGTTACTTGGTGTGAAAGAATTAGAAAGTAGAAACATTATTAAGAAGTGATAAAAACAGAAGAGTAATCAGAAAGACAGACAATGATTGACATTGCATTTAAGTTTTTGAAGATCTAGTTGACTGGAAAGCATGGACCTAGAAGAGAGTTCCACAAGTGTGAAGCATGAGAAAAGAAACTGTTAGCATAGAACTTATGGTTACATCAAACCAATTCAACTGTAAATTGATGAGACCTTGTTGCCAATCTAGTACTGTGGTTAAATTCATAAAGTCTATGTACCATAGCAAAGAGCTCATCAGAACAATTACCATAAAAGTATTTATAGAAAAGGAACAGACAAGCAACTTTATGGCAGTGGAAAAGTGACTGAAGCTATATAGATAAATATGATCTTCATCCCAAATAATAATGTAAATATATCTCAGAAAATCTTATTTCAAGTGTTTAGCTGTGTAAAATAGTTTGTTTTACTGGTTTTCTATATATTGTTTAATATTTTCAAAGTTGATTAATTGAAAAAAAGTTTATTCATTGAGAGAAGAGCTTGGTGCCTTGCTGATACTAAGTTAAAAAAAGAATTCTTGATGGAGTCTCTAAGAGAAAGTAGAGCAGTATCTTTTCTGGAAAATAGATGATCTTCACCTAATCTGTGACGACTGAGTGAAAACATCAAAGAAAGTATAATAGTGACTTTTCAGCAAGGATGACATTCAACAAATTGGATCATGCTTTTCAAGAATGACGCCAGTCTGCAAATTACTTTCTACTTTAGAGGAACAAAATGATTAGGAAATTTTGTAAAAATTGTGAAAATACATGGAAAGATCTTCCCAGGAAAGAATCTTCCAAATGCATTTTTTTGGTATTTTTCAAATGCATTTGAAAAATACCAAAGAAAGATTAAAATTATATTTCTTACATGCCTCATTACATTGTTTGAAACACTGAGTAATAGATTGGTCCCTTTGTAAAAAAAAAAAAGAAGAAATAGATATAAAAGGCAACTGCTTGAATAGATTGGTCTCCTTGTAAAAAATAAGGCCAAAAAGAGCACTATATAAATAGACTTATCCACTGTAAAAATTAGGGTTGAAAAGGGAACTACTTAAATAGACTGGTCGATTAGTAAAAAAAAAAAAAAGATAGAGAAAAATCTTTTGGGAAATAATTTTATTATAGTCCTTGTACCTTCCTTTTTATCATTCTAGAAGTGGAGTCGTGTTCATAATATTGATATAATGTAAAATCAATCCAAGACTTTTACAGAGTTATTGACCTTAGCTCTTATTTATAAATGTTAAGCTTGAAAGTCTGGTAACATCAGTGATATCTGCATATTTTTTTTTAATTTTCTGAATTTAAAAACAAAAAAACATTTTTTTTTTCAAAAGCACATGCACAAACATTTGAGGTTAGTAATTATTTATCTTAAATAAAGAATAAACAGACACATATTTTATAGGAGTAGATAAGTTCGCCTGTTGTTCAGTTTGCACTTCTTCCCAGTCTTTTGAACTGGTATACAGGTTTATACCTTGTTACCCATTTAGAATTCAGTTTCCAGTACCTTTTAAAGTTTACTTCAAATCTATACTCCTAACGACTCCACTTAAACTCTGAAATTTTATTCACTATTTATTTTTTTTCCCTCAATAGTAGACAGGTTCACCTATCATTCAATTCACACTATGCCCTGGTCTTTTGAAAAGGAGTAGAGGTTTACCCCTTGTTTCCAGTTTAGGATTGGGTTTCTAGATCTTTCTAATGTTTTTTTTTCATTCTCTTTCACTTGCAGTAGCCCCTTAGTGGCTTTATCTCCTTGCTTGGGGTGAATGGATTAAAAAAGAAAATTATGTAAACTTACCTTCTTTAATTACATATAATAATAATAATATATATATATATATATATATATATATATATATATATATATATATATATTTTCAAAAGTTCTTCTATGAATCAAGCACTCCGAGTCACTGGCGGGTTTATTCAAAAATAAATAATATGTAAGCTGTCATACAGCGCAACAGTCTGTCTGTGGATGATATATATGTGTGTGTATAATATTTCTTTTATATAAATATATATATTTATTTAAAGGACCCATAAGGAGTGGTTACATCATTAAGCAAACAAATTATTCTTTATTTAAAAGAAATCTTTTTGTATATCTCACGTAAAATGTGCCTTCATACACAAACCCAATAAGTCTGTAAATATCAGAGGTCAATTTAACACTGTATTGGTGATAAACAGCCCCTGTAAATTGATAAAAAGCAAATATCTTTTGATTCTAACAAGTGTCATGGTCTATAGAAGGTCTCAAGTATACTAACATACAAAAATTATTTTCCCAAAATTTTTTCCCCATTTTTTTATGAGTGGACCTATATATTTAACTAGTGCCATATCAAGGAGTAATAAATACACACAGTATATATTAGAAACTATACAGGGTATTATGGGTAAATAGTCACCATTTTATATTTCTAATTTCATGCATGCATATTTTTTTGTTTTTGATTTTGTCAATGGCACAGTATAGGAGGGTCAGAGTTTGACAATTTTGGAAACGCCATATTGTACTGCACGGCATTTGTGCTGGAACCTCCAATACGAACATTTCAGAGTGTCAATCTGAGGACAGTGCAGATGATTCAGAAAGAGATGGATGAGTTTAATGTTGATTACGAAGGTGTTTTGAGTGATCGCTAGTGATGGTGATGTTATACCTCCATTCATCTTCCCACAGGGCCTCAGACTCAACATGGAGGCCTACATTATGTGCTTTGAGGAGGTAGTGCTTCTCTGGGTCAAGAGGGTGGCTACTGGAAGACCCTAACAGGTGCTATCACTCTGGGTGAGCATAGACCTGGAAACAACAATTAAAAGATGATTCCATGCTCCTCAAAACCTCTTGATTAGATGCCCTGCTGCCAGATGTAGTTTATCATCATACATATGACAAGAATCAATATCTGTTTGGAATTTAAAATTGTAATGTTTGTGAAGAAAAACTTTAAAAACATAGATTAAGATTTGGTAAAAAGAACAGATTCAAATTATAGTGTACACATTAGAAGATTCTATAAATTGATTTATTTCAGACAAAACAAAATACCTCTTCTTTTTTTTTTAATTATTAAATATATATATTAATTATTAATAAAGTATGATATTCCTATTGAGTGGATACAGACTTTAAATAAAATTTAATTAACCTATAATTTACAGGAAAATATAAAAATTACATTTAAAACATTAAATTATTAATTTGCAAAGTTTCAGTTTTTAAGCATGTAGATTTATTAAGTTACTAGCAGTAGAGCCTGGCATTGCCCGGGGATATAACAGTAATAGATAGATCAAGTATCCACCATCATAAAGACTGAAAAATAAAATTGACAAAGATTATTGTTTAAGGTTGACGGACACGCATGTCTTAATTAGTTTTTTTTTTTTTTTACGAATTGGTCAAACTCAAACAAAAACATTGTTTTCAATCGTTATGAGTCTCCCGATTGAATAGAATAATTTTATAAACAATTGTCTTGTAAATGGAATTTTTAAAGCATTCTGAATGTAAAAATAAAGAAAAAGGTGTGCAAGACAATAAGAAAGACTACATGCCAAAAAAAAAGTGAAGTTTTGTTGAAATTGGTTGAAAAATGTAAGTAGCCTTTCTGTAATCTTTTAGTTTTACAATTTATGATTTTTATTTATTGAATACAGTAAAAAAAATTGCATATTTTGCTTGTGGTGATTCATAATTAGAATTCTGATTTGAATATATTTTCCACTCGTTGTTTCTAATACAAAAAATATTAACTTTATTTGGGTTTATTAATTATGATCTAACAAATCTTATTCATTTAGTAGCCTTTCTGTAATAATAATCTTTTACAATTTATGATTTTTACTTATTGAATACAGTAAAAAAATTGGACACCATATGTATTTAAAGTAGTTTCCCGTTCCGGTTATTATTTTTAGTTAGGACTTGTGTATGTTTAGATTTCATTATCTTTCCCTAAAGATAAAGAATTTATTCTGATGTTTGTATTTGTACAATCAGTAGAGATCGTTAGATTATTGTTTAAGGTTGATGGACACGCATGTCTTAATTAGTTTTTTTTTTTTTTCTTTTAGGAATTGGTCAAACCCAAACTCAAACAAAAACATTGTTTTCAATCATTATGAGTCTCCCAATTGAATAGAATTTTATTATAAATAATTGTCTTGTAAATGGAATTTTTAAAGCATTCTGAATGTTAAAAATAAAGAAAAAAGTGTGCAAGAGAATAAGAAACACTACCTGCCAAAAAAAAAAAAAAGTGAAGTTTTGTTTTATCGGCTGAAAAATATAGGAAATCCGCTCCCATATTTAAAGGAAGCCACACACACAAACAACCCAATGTGAGTTGTCCCCCTTCCATTTTCACGATGTCTCTTAATCATGTTTTCAAATTGATTTTGTGCAAAAACAATTATATTTTCTCCATTTTTGGTGCTGTTAGAACCACCACAAGGTAATTTCATGTAGTCCTGTGAAGTTTTGTTGAAATCGGTTGAAAAATGTAGGAAATCCGATCCAATATATAAACGTTACAGACACAGACACACACACACACACAATCTGCGTTTTATAATAAGTAAGATTAATAATTTTGTACCCTTCAATTAACACTTTAGAATAGAGCTGAGCAGTTCTGTTAAATATTCTTATGTTTTATAACAACTTCAATAATGTCGATTATGATCTGAATGATTGTAAGCACTTCCGATCCCACTAGGGAATGCTGGGAGCAAAAACCAAAATGGAAAAGAATTTTAACAGATTCCATGGTTACAGAAATTTACCAACATGTATATTGTGATAACTAATTAAAGGGGATTTCTATAAAAAATAGGAAACATACTTCATTTTCAGGTTTTGAAAATAGACTTTTACAAAAGAAACCAATTAGTGAACATTACAAGGATTTTCAAACAAATAATACAAGAGAAAATACTGGAAAAGTTTAGAGCAGATGGACAATACAAACTCCAAAATATTTATTGGTTTCACAAAGTGAGAGTATTGCCCTTTGACTGTAAAAACAAACTTTGATTTGTAATTAATTATTTTGCAATTTGGAAAAGTTAGAAATAAATTAATAAAGAGAATAATTTACCTTATGAAGTGGAGGATGTTTATAACAACATCAGTAATGTTGATTATGATTATCATTATGATGATTGTAAGCATTTCTGCTCTTATTAGAGAATGCTGGGAGTAAAATGGATCGAGTGGCAGTTTAAATAAAATAGTTGTTAAGTTTACCATGTCTCATGTTGATTTGTGTTGATGCAACTTTTCAACGGCCAGTCTCATGTAATTTATCATTCCACCCTAAGCCCAGTGGAACAGTGTTATTGACTACATCCATGTGCCAGGTATAATTAAAAGAAGACATATCAAGTAACGAGTCTGAGTAGTCGGGAGGCGTAAAAGTCCAAGTAAAAGTAGTAAGAGGAGTCATTAAGGAACATTCCTGTATCTAGTTTATTTTTTCTTATAAGAAACTGGAATAATAAGAAAGAAAAATATTTTTAAAAATGACCTCAATAATTTCTTGATTATATAAATTTTATATTTGTATATAATTTGTTTTCTTTTTCTTTCTTTATTCTTTTTGTATGAATTGAGTTGTACCTTTAAAGAGGTTACAAATAGGCAAAGGTAGTACTTGAGTGAAAGGAACAGCAACACAAGCAGAGATGAAAGAAAGAGAGGTTTATTGCAAAAGAGAATACACTACTAAAAGACAGGGAATTGGTTAGCAGGCTAGTAATTTCTGAAGCAAGTCTCAGGTATATCCTGTACACACACACACTATATATATATATATATATATATATATTTACTGTTATAGTCAGTCCACAATAGGTAATAGGGAGAATGGGACATTCCATTACAACAAATTGAGAATTTTTAAAAGACCAGATATCCATCCTCCACTCCCACCATCCAAAAAATAAGAGGTAACAATCACATAACCTTGAACTTTGAAATTAAAAAAATTGTCTAAAAGAAAAAAGTTTTAAAAGAATGTGTGGCGGCAAAGTCAAACAAAAGATTTGAGTTTCATGGTCGAGTAAATTTTTAATTTCAGAACAGGCCATAAAAAACATAAAACTGTCATTTGTGATCAACATGATTTCTGTCCAATTCTTAGTTACTGACAATGAGATTGATCTCCAGAGTTGGGGACGCACAGAATAGGACATCATAGGAAAATGTATTTAGTGTTTTTTTTTTATTTTCACCTTTTATTATTTTATTTACCGATTTTATTTAATTTCCCCATAATTATCTCTGCCATTCCCTGTTCTGCCACTCATTTACACAACCCTGTCAGGGAAGTTGATGAATGTTACCCTTCATTACTCTTGCCTTCAATATGTCCTGTGAGTGTCAAATTCTACAAGCCTTCTTTCCTCATTATGTGTCCTAGAAATTTCAACTATCTCTTTCTGATTCTAAGTACCAGTACACTTTTTGTTTCTATTTTCCTTAAAACTTCCCTATTACTCACATGCTCTGTCTATGGTATTCTAAGCATCCTTCTGTAGAATGACATTTGAGGTCTCAAATCTCCTCTTCTTCTGTGAGGAAATTGACCAGCATTAACTGCCATATAGAATAGCAGTTGAACTCTCTTCTATATCTTTAATGAAATTTTCTTGTTTCTATATACTTTGCTTAGGTTTTGGAAGGCATCTTTTGCTATTCCAATGAACCTTCAGAATTTGGTGTCACCTTTTCCATTCTTTGTTAAAATATATTAAATTTCTGTCTGAATTTCTGGATGAGGAGATATCATTACTTAGACTAATTATATTTGGACTATTGTTCTTATCTTTGTTGTTGTTGTTATCACAATTTTTTGGCCGTTGTGACCTCTGGCCTTCATCAGGTGTATATTGATCTAGGTAAACTACAAGGAATTCCAAACTGAATCCTTTATTTAATCTACTCAGTGGATTGAGAATAGTCCATCCCCAGCCAAATTCATCTGGAATCTTTTCGAGTTTGCTTTTTTTCTTTTATGAAATCACTTCTAGAACCATCAGAAAAAAAATGTATTTTTTATTCTTAACTAAATGTGTGTTATAAGAATGTTTTGTATTTTTCAAACATGGTCAGCAGATTGTGGGTGTGTTCACAATTAATGTTATTGAGTGTTGGCTTTTTCTTTATTATTATTACTGCTTCCATTATTTTTTTTTTATCTTGTTTTACATGTGGATGAGACTATTATACTTGTACAATCTACAAATATATATATATATATATATATATATATATATATATGAAAAAAAAGCATTCAAGCTTAAAACTAACATCAAATTAACTAATGTATATCTAAGTGATTGTTTTTTCAATTTATAATGTGAAATAATTTTATGACACAGAATAATTCAAAACACATACACATATTAAATGATCATACATGTGTATACATTTACAAAGGTACATATTTAAAGAGATGTATATTCATAGATCCATAAATACACAAACACGTGTATGTGTGTGTATCTATACACAGCTGTAATAATTATGCTTGTGACTGATTCACTGACAACATTAACGTCATTAACATATTTGATAAATTGCTATTAATTATGGGATGGAAAGGTGGGAGGGGGAATAACTCATCATTTCAAACATTGGAATGAATGCCACAAGATCTGTGGCATAATTACTGAGTGGCTATAATTTAAACTGATTTTTTTTCTTTTTATATCAAATTGCCTAACGCCTTGTGGTATGTGCATAAAATAACTTGGAAAATTGAATGTCGATTCTTTTCAACTTAGACGCTGAAAATCAAAATGTAACATGTCTTCATCTTTCATTTTCAATCAAAATAGTAAAGTTTAATTTTCTATAAATCACTGTAGGAAAGAAATCTTTCTGTAGAATTTATATCTCCTGTAAAGGTTGGCAATAGATGTAACAGAATTTTGTTGTTACTTCTTGTGAAGGTAATTGTAACGTTAAATGTTTCCTTATAAAGAAATATTTTGCATTTATTGCACGAATCGTAATGGTAATATTAGCAGTTTCCTTATAAAGAAACATTTGGCTTTCATTGACCAAATGGTAAATGATAGTATTAGCAGTTTTCTTTAAAGG
>CAHIKZ030000102.1:2470000-2672500 GCA_903632075.3 Acanthosepion pharaonis | reverse complement strand
TTGAAAAATTACTCATTATTTCCATTCAACTGGGAATTTTTTTTCCTTCACTCAGTGAGATTATGCATTAACTAGTAATACCCTAATTACTTCATATTCAATGCAAAACAAAAGTCTTGTAAAATATTTAAGAATAGAAAAGAAGTGCTTCCTGACAAACCCAATGAATCAAAATATATTTTTCTACCCACCAATTCTATCACAAGTACAACTAGAAAAAAATTATCTAAACTCAACATAAAATTCATTACAACTACTTCTAAAACAATATAAAAGACTTCTAATTCTTCTTCTTTATATGCTGTCTCCTCAGGATGTAGATGATAATGGCTCTCCACAACTTCCTGTCTCTTGCAGTTCTAAATAAATTGTCTTTTTCTAAACCTTGTTCTACCATCCATTGTCAAGTATGTTATGCATTATTTCCCTCTGTTCCTTTTGCCCTCAATCTGACTTATGAGTAACAAGTTTTCCAAGGAGGAATTTACCTGTAATAATTGTCACAAGGAATACATAGTAGAAACCTCAAGGAATTTTAATAAAAGATTATGAACACAAAACAAAATCTTTTACAAAAGACATTAAAAATGCATTTAAGTTGCTCACCGTAACGTGTCTGACAATAACTGATTTAAAAGATGCTACTTAAAAGACAAAGCAGTTAAGGCAAAAATGCTTTAATCACTAGATCATCCGCAATAAATTTATGTCCACATTTACATTTCATCTTTCTTGGCAAATCTATCATCACAATATAAGGTATTTAACAAAAGCAATGGAAACATGAAGTTAAAAAAAAACAAACTAAATAAAATCGGCTGGACATACCAAAAACATTTTTTAAATTACATTTTAAATTCTCAGTATCTCCTTTCCTTCTTGCACAAGTGCAGTCGTATCAGCGTAACCATAACTTTAGTCCAAATAACTTTTAAATGACGAAACGCGTCATAAGAAATTTTTTCTCACTTTGTTTTGCCACTAAAACTGGTAATATTAAAAAATCCAGAGTTATTTCCCTTAGATAAAATTTAATCGCAGTTCCAGTTAGTTCCCCTCAATCAGTTAATTATTTCACGTGACATAAGTGGCAAGTCACAGAACAAGTATTTGTAATAGTGATTATTGCGCAGTTTCAGATTAGAAATAAATTAACTCCCTTTATGGGAGATGGGTGGGCGGTTATTGGGAGCACGATGATTAGCAGTAACACTCACGATGGTTTGTTTACCACGAGGTGGTTCATTAGTTGGACCTTTCTGCCACAATTAGCTATGATTTTTTTTGGTGGGTGAAAAGCACAGAAAATTATTTTTAAATAAATAATGTTTATAAAATTAAACATACCAAATGAAGGAAAATAGTGGATTAAATTAAATTTATTCATGAAATGTTATTTCCCAGATTTATACTGCTATTTTAATTTTAAGCTGATTGTAATAGAGAATTGCGATTGTAAAATAACCGTCAGTCAGTTACTGTTAATATTACTGGATGTGGAGGTGTAGTGGTCAGAAGCTTGGAGTGAGAAATTGGCAGGTCAAATTTGAATTCCAGTCAAGATCATTAAGTTTCACTCAAAGATCATTTGGAAAAGTATGAAGCCATTTCTTCTCCTTCAAGCGATGGGTTAAGTCACAACACAAACTCAACTCTCTAGCCATGATTGGCAACCAGTATAGAAGAAGGACAACTCCGAACTCAAAATTGTATGTGGCCCGTAGTTACAGTTCAAGGTTGTCGCAGCATAATTCTACTATAAATCACGGGTTAGCTCTGTGGGTGTTGAAGAAATATAAATGGACCTCGGCAAGTCGGGTTACCTCCTCCTAATTTTCGAAACTGCTCCTAGGGGATGCTCTCCGGTACTATAAATACTCTGCGATAATTTTTTCGCACTTATATGGCAACATGTAATTTTCTACACTATTTACATTATTCGGACTATTGTCCTCATCTTTGCCGCCATATTTATCACAACGTTTCGGCCGTTGTACGATCCGGCCTTCTTCAGGTGGTTGGAATGTTGAACCGAACCCTTTATTTCGCTCACTGGGGTAGACTGTTCTAGTTTCATGTGCCATGTTTGATAGATGTCAGTTGTCAGTTATCTCCTGTTAATTCCCCTCTCCAAATTCTCCACTGCCTTAACCAGGTATTGGAGAACTAGGAGAGGGGAATTAACAGGAGATAACCGATAACTGACATCCATTGAACATGGCAAAAAAGACCAAAAAGTCACATTCATTTGTTACACACATTATTGTCTTAAATTTATAAAATGAAAAGAAACTTATTTTTAAAAACAGTTTTTTTTTTTAAGTTTAACTTCATAAAATTTAAAATAACAACATTTGGACTGTTGCAATTATTAATAATTAAATTTAATTTACAAACACTAGCAATGGTTTTAAAAAGCCTTCTGTAAAAGTGTTTCTGCTGTCAAAAGTTTCTAAAAAGAAAGTCAGAAAGATAATGAAATGAAATGTATTATTTAAAATTAAAATCCACAAATATTAAGAAAAAGGGAAATCTATTCGTATTTGTTTTGTTTTTAACTAAAAAAGAACTGAAGATAAAAAAACATCGTGTGGTTGACAGTGTCATGGTAGTGCGAAAGTGTAATAGCACAAAAGCTTTAGCTAAAATTAGCGATTCTCATAAGACACAGAGATAAATACAAGAAAGAAAAAAAGATTTTGACAATTGCTATTCGTTAAGAACTAAGTCCAAACAACCTTTAACAAAAGCTAATTTTACAAACGCCGCCAATAAAACCTTTTTAAAATTAAAATTATAGAATTGTATTGTACGTACCTTAATGCCGTCAGGGTATATTTTTCCTGTAAAAATTAATGTCTCTAGCGAAATAGAAGTTTACTGTAATTTAACTTCTTTCAAAGACAACTATGGGGAACTTATGAAATAGTAATGAAGATCCGTGAAACGAGCAATTTCAAGTGTCAAACAAAATCTACGCTTATCTCGATCTTTACTCACGAACAAAATTTGTGAAGTCGCGCATGCGCCTTCTAAGATCTTGAGAAAATGTTCTCTCTCTCTCTCTCTCTCTCTCTCTCTCTCGCTCGCTCGTCTAGAATAGACGTCCCTATCCCGGTAATTAATTTTTGGAAATATTTACACACCCAAGACATTATCATTCCTACTCAGCACAGGATTTTGCTTTTGTTTGGAAATGGGGAAAACTGTTCTCCTCCTTTTAGATGGAAGAACGCTTGGGGATTCCAACCTTCCTCATTGTACTAAGAGAAATGGGATCGGTGTAAGTATTGTGCCAGAAGCAGGACAGTGGTCGCAGGGATTTTTGTCCCTTGCCCATCTGCATACATATCTATATTGGCTTCTTGCGGATTTGAATCAACCCACAAAGAAAAAGGCGTAAAAGGTGTTTAAATATAAAAATATAAGGTATTTTTTATTTTCGTGTTTTTTTACAGCTAAATTTTTCTTAGCGTGTATGAGTCTTGAAGTTTTTATAGCCCTTGTTTGTAATTATTTATTGAGATGAAAAGAAATGTGATTTCTTCGCGTGTATGTGTGGGAAAGAAAAAGCAAGAGAGAAACTGAGGGGGAAAGTATAAGTGTCACGTAGCTTGGTGAGGAAAACTTGTTAATGAGTAAGGGAATTTCTTTTTAGCCGAGCCGTCATGAACTGTTGCGGTCTGTCCCTCCTTACTGGTTTGTCCGTCTATATACTTTGGTAAAATACCCTTCAAAGGTATCACGAAGAATGTTTTTTTTTTATTGTTGGCAGGAACGCGACCCGTTGGTTGAAAAATGCTAAATATTTATTTTTAAAGTATTAATTTATTAACTGGAACAATGCACAATCGTCCATTTTTTTTTTTTTTTGCCATTTGGTGTTTGACTGTCTTGAAATGTGTTATTGTTAACGGATACAAACTTTTGGAGCATGCAAGAAAATCAACCTTAGCGTTGTGACTGCACGCTCCAAAATTTTGTATCCGTTAACAATAACACATTAAAAAAAAAAAACGTATTTCGATTCGCATTTAATTTTTCGTCTCGGATGCTACCTGATTTTTACCAAAAACAAAATAATTTCCATGCCTGAGGATGACTGAATGTACAGTTGAAAGTACTAGCATATTAAAGAAAGACCTTATACAATTTATAATTTTTAAAAACAAGGATCATAACATTTATCGAGTGATTTGTAAGTTAATGAACGTTTAAAATTTTGTTTGCGAAAGGATTTCGCCATTTTATATCATTAACTTTACTAATCTACTTTTTGTATGAATGATTCATTGTAATATATATATATATATTCAGTTGTATGGATATTAGTTTGTGATTCATACAAACTAATATCTATACAACTGAATATGTTAGTTCTATCACTGATATTGAGCGCTTTCCACTGAGTACTGCGCATATAATATATATATATATATATATATATATATATATATATATATATAAAATATACATTTTATGTTTATATATTCTGTTTATAGATACAAATATTTAAGTAAATGCTCTGTTTATAATAAACAGTATTAACAACATTTACCAGCCTGAATGTTCGATAAATTTTCATAGAAAATATTCGTCATCCGACAGGAATCGAACCTGTATCCTATACGGAACCGTCATATAGTCTGACGTGCTTTAACAGACTGGGCCATGGAGGATCGTTTGGTTAGCAAGGTCGATTTTACTGCTTTTAAACTACAATCTACCATGATTCTCTCACGTACATTCATATCTGCTCAATACGTATCTAAATGTAAACAAATGACGTCACACATTATGAAATGAACAAAAACCGACAATTACTTTAAGACATTTTATGCTTACACATTCTTTTTATAGATGCAAACATTTAAGTAAGTGCTCTGTTTATAATAAACAGTATTAACAACATTTACCGGCCTGAATGTTCGAGAAATTTTCATAGAAAATATTTATCCTCCGACAGGAATCGAACCTGTATTCTATACGGAACCGTCATATAGCCTGACGTGCCTTAACCGATTGGGCCACAGAGGATCGTTCCGTTAGCAAGGTTGGACTTCGTCCATTTCATAATATATATATAGAGAGAGAGAAAGAGAGAAAGAGAGAGAGAGAGAGAGAGAGAGAGAGAGAGAGAGAGAGAGAGAGAGAGAGAAAGAGAGATGAGAAAGAGAGAGAGAAAGAGAGAGAGAGAGAGAGAGAGAGAGAGAGAGAGAGAGAGAAAGAGGAGAGAGAGAGAGAGAGAGAGCTAGTATGCACAGAAGGGTTTTGGTTATATGCCATACTCCATTCAAGCAAAGAAAGTGGAGCTAACTGTTGTAAATTAAAAGAGATTCTGTTTGATGATGAATTCAGCTTTTTCTGTGGACCATAGGGTTAAAAATTTAAAAGAAAAGAAAATATCAAGAGCTTACTTATAAACTGAAATGTTTTTGAAATATGAAGATAAAAGCTGTTGCCTTTTTAATTGACGCACTCTATCCTAGCGATCAGATATGAAATTTGAGTTTGTTCAAACTTAGGCAGTGTCTGTGTTGGAGACGTGTGAAAACTTGCTGTCACTTGATCCCTATGACAAGTATCAGATACTACTGATGGGAAGATGCTAACAATAAAGATAGCAGCAATAAAATCTATGTAAAAGAATTTCATTAAGTCAAAGAGATTTAAGCAGTATTCAGCCTGAATCATGGAAAAATATAAAAATTATTCATTTTAAATGAGACCAGTATAGCGATTGCTATGTTTTTCACACCCACATACACTCCAAGTCATTTTATTCGCGTGCGATTGGCTAATAAATTACTACTACCTTTGTATAGGACAATTTAGCCATCGCAGTCGCTCCTTTGAATCTTTTAGTTCTGAGCATACTTACCTATTCTGTTTAGTACGTGTGTAGTGATTGGTTTATTTTTAACCAATCATATTTTTAATGTAAGATCAAGTTTTCCCGTGGTTCCGTGGGAGCCTACCTCTTTTTCTTAAATAGGGAAACTTTTCGCAAGTCGCCAGTAAGATCCCAACAGTCAACACAAATCCATGATCTTGCTCATCACACACTAACGCACACACAGACACAGAATTTCGTAACTACAAACTTCCATTTTCTCTCTGTAACTTTCGCCAAGCACAATCAACCAGAACTTTGTTGATTCAAACCAGTTTATTCACAACACATTTCAAGCAGTTGTATTCTTGGTGTTATTCATTCTTCGCGTGCAAACTTTGCTCTAACAATTATTTTGGAACATTTATCTCACAAGAGAACTTTCTTCAAACGGTTGATTACAATCAATCTACAGTCAAAGGGAAAGAACTTCCTCCTCTTTAATCTACATTGTGAATACGATTTTATTTCATGCTTGTTGTTGTATATTATTCAATATATATTTGTTGTTTAACAAATTGGAGTTGATGTTATTATTTTTTGAATCCTGTACGTGGAAGAATCATTAATATAAATAGTAGTTGTATCTATATATTTGGTGTTCCTGCTACATTTAGTGAAACGACCCGACACTATATTTAGTACATACACTACACCAAGCCTGTTTTTGCTGTTATCACTTGTGCTTCTGTTAAGATGTTTCACTTTTAGTTCATTATCTATTTTAAGGATTTATATTTGCTCTTAACTACATCTTCATTTTTTTTTTATTTGCAGATTTAGTTGTTTTAGAGTTTGTTGTTTTATAGTTTATGCATTGCTTTAAGCTTGTTTATTGTAATATAACAACAACTCTAAGCTTTATTTGACTAATTCAGCTTTAGTGCTGAAAACGTTTATTTCATTATTGTGGATGGTTACAAACGAGAGGGGAGATGAGAGGTGCTTATTTTATTACATTGTTTTTTTTTGGGTGGGGGATGATAATTCTATCCTTATTTTGCATATGACAGAGATGATTGCTTCCATAGTTGACATTTGTGTATGTTTTACATTTCTTAATCTTTTATTAATTGTTAGGGAATCATTAAAGTTCTTTATGTCACCCCATGGGTTTTTCTATGTCTGCAAGCATCTTGAATGATCATCTAACCAGATATTGGCTATTACTTGGGCTTTCAGCGTGTACCAGTGAATCCATTTTTCTTTGTGTTTGTTGCGTGATTCAAGTTCATATTGCTGACTGTTTCACTATTGTATCATTTTTTTTTTATTTTTACATCGAGTTCTTCCATTTATTAGATTGATTTCTTTTAAAATAGTATTAGTTATAATAAATTTAGTAGTAGTTATAATACCATCACTAATTTTTTAGATTATTTAGACTAGTATTTTCGTTACATAACTTCGTATTTCATTTTAAACCTGGTATCAAGTCAGATCAGAAATTTCTAGTAATTTTAAAGGGAGCTAATTCCGTCTGGTGCCAACTTTCAGATTATCTCCCTTACAGCTTAAAAATTATTTGCGATTGCAATGAGTCTTCCCTGCCCATAGGGGAGTACAGAAGAAATTAATTCATGCCTTTCCCGAGGTCACTACTGAACCATTTATGTTTTCAAATTATATTCTTATTAATTATGAAATAACAAGAGGATATTTTCTGAAAATAGAAAAAAATTATTGGTTGTCTTGACATTTTGCTTCAACAAAGTAATTCCTAAAAGAAAGATAATCAGACAGAAATCAAGGCTGAATTTGAAAGTGCTTTTCAAAATAGTTTGGAAAATATATAAAAGATTTATAAAAAAAATAATACTTTTTTCTAATGAGAAATAAAATGAACTCATTAATCACAATTTGATACAAAAAAAAAAAATTCTGTATAAATCCTTCTGCTCGTTTTTTCGTTGAATATCAAAATTCGTAGTGTCGGGATTCGACACAATATAGATAGCATAAAAATATTGTTGCGAAACTGCTCGTAATTCGGCCGTTTAGAATAATCTTACGCTTTTCATTGCAAGAATAAAATCCAGTAGAAAAAGACAACGTAGTTTCAACAAATAAATATTAATTTAATTAACGACAAGAATACAAGCAATTGGTCATAGATTGGAAAGTAATGTCTTTTTGTTTGGGTTAAAGTTCTGGAATAGTTGCGTACGTATGTGAAAAACAATGAAATGTTGTTATATGTGTGAAAGAGTCAATACGTGTATGTGTACTTAGTAGTAATGGGAAATACAAGAGATAGAATTTGGTTCTTACTGTGAACTGTGGTACCGTAATCTCTTTGTAGTTCGTCAGCGCTGTCTCTTTTAGCATGTAGACGTGAATGAGGTCGTGAAGATCATCAGCGAGAGTGACTTTGATCTTACTGACATCTGTGCGTATTCCTCTTTGGGGCCGGATTTCGTGTTTTATACATTTTTTTCTTAAGAACATCAACCCCAGAATTAAATTATTTATTTCTTCCTAATTGGCCCTAAAAAGTCACGTGGTATGTCTTCTACCACGTCCCCACGATATTTTGGCGGTATCTACGTAAATCATGATGACTAATAAGTTTTATTATAAATTATTATAATATTATTTATTATAAAACAACCTTTCTGATTTATATTCTATGTTTTTATTGGTGTGTTTTAAGATGTAGCGTTAGCATCCATAACGATCTGGGGGTCTTGTCCGTTTGGATCTCCTGACCTGTTGTACCCCAGCATCATTTCCGTTATGCGGTGTGTCCTTCTCTGGTATGAGGACACCCAGGGTATTCCTATTTTGTTCCACAGTGGGGGACACAGGGGTTAAATCCGCTTCCGGGCAAGGTGCTAAAAATCACGAACAGATAGAGTAGACTAGTAGATTAATTTCAAAGAGTTTGACTTGGTCCACATAAGGATCGGTTTTACTATTTATTACGAACCACCTTAATAATATGGGACCTAGTGGCATTAGCCAGAATGGAAAAGAACTCCTGTATGATGGACAACGAGGGAATGTAAAGAAACGCTCATGAGGGGTTGTATTCAGAAGTACACAGTGACAATTTTACAGAGTGTAGCAATTTGCGAAGAACCAATTCCCAGTATTTCACAGCCATGTTTCACGATCTAACAGCTAACTGAATCGCCTTCCATATAGTTCCGTTAAATCGTACAACCTGTGCATTCCCGGTTGGATAATATGGAGTGGTTTTACTTGTTGCAACCCCTTTTTGGGAGTAGTTGTCTCTCAATTCCTTAGACATAAAAGACGCACTTCTGTCAGGGTGTATGTAGCCGGTCATCCCAGCTAAGCTGAACAAAAGATTTAAGGAATTGATTACTGTGGAAGTGTGCAAGTTTGGACATGGGAAGATGAGTATTCGTCAATTACTACCAGTATATGTGTTGCAGGAGGCATGGGTCCCTTAAAGTCAATACTTAGTCGTTCCATGGGTCTGGTTGCCTTGATAAGAGTGTTTTCTGGTAAGTTATAGAAACGAGGTTTAATTTCTACACAGATTCTGCAAGAAGCACACACCTTTTGTTACCTCCTCCATAGAAAAAGGAAGATTTTTCCCTTTAACAAAATATAAGAGTCTAGTAACTCCCGGGTGGCATAGCCTATTGTGTCGGTAAGAGCAGAACTGGTAATGGTTGAACATGCGTAAGCTCGACTAAGTGCATCGGGAACTATGTTCCCTTTGCCAGGGTAATATTTTATCGTATAGTCAAAGGCTGGAAGTTCTAACCGTCATTCTTGAATCTTGGCATTCTTAATTTTAGCACGCTTTTCATTGGTAAACATGAAAGCCACTGATCTCTGATCAGTAATTAGAATTATCGGAGTTACCTCCTCCTAGGCTCCTTAAACCGGAAGAGAACAGGTCATTTCGACCTTGACCTTTCGGTTGTGCTCCCTACACGCTGTTAACCCGAGGTAGAGACTAGCAAGTTACCTTTTCAGTTTAGTTATATTACGAACCTAGTCGTAATATACTTCTAGACATTTTTAGGCAAATCTCGACTTATTTTTTTATAGAGACTTTACTCTATTAGTTTAACAATTCTCTTGCTAGTCTCCCTTACCACAAGACAGTGACTTCTCGCTAAAGTTAGGGTCGGCGACTGAAACGGTCGGTACGCAGGCTCCTGGCCTCCGTGGCCAGGACGTCGACCCAGGCTGCGTATTAAGTTATGCTCCCATTTTTTTTTTTGTCTGCCAACTTGACGATAGTTGGAAACTTTCCTTTCTCTCTCTCTCTCCTTCGCCTACTACTCCTGGCTCCTTGGCCCTGTTCGACGCTCGACATTCTGTCCCTACTGGCTACCTGCACGTCGTCCATAACCTTTCCCGTACACTACGTTAGTAATTATTACGGGAGGTTACTAATATCGGACTCGACCGGCAGACACGCAACACCTGCACTGGACCTTTGACATGCCCGAACAACATCGCAACGCCAGATCCTCTTTCCTTCCCAACACGTCAAGTTGGCATCCCGGCAACGACCAACATCAACCTCAAACTACAATGATCAGCAGCAATTACCTGCAATGACCAACTTCAACTACAGCGATCATCTGCAACGACCAGCAGCGACCACTTGCATGACCAGCAGCGATCACCTGTAACGACACCTGTAACAACCAACCTCGACCATCAGTTCCTGCACCGGAACATCTGCATCTCTACCGTTCCGACCACCTTTATTTCTTTATTACTTTTCTAGAATAAATTAGCTTATATATCCTCGTTCTGTTGTCTATGTTGTTTCACCTTGTCAGATTTAACGTCTTCGAAAATGTTAGCGGGCCTCTTGTGACCTTATCACCCCTTTTGCGATACGTGGGGCACTCGAGGGGTCCGCTACAGAATAAATGTTGCTGTGACAAATAGTGACTCCACTTCTGAACCGTCTCAATAATTGTCATGACCTCCTTCTCTATTATGTGATACGTTGATTCACTTCCCTGTAGTGTTTTTGATAAGAACGATTTGACATAGGATACTACTAGCATATTGCCATTGAATCTTGCTGAACTTCAAAGGGAAGCAGTCAGAAAAAGAAATTAATCATAACAATGTTTAGGGGTTGGGGGTATGTTACATATGGATTTCATACTGCATTGTTAGGTAGTTAATGCAGTTAAATGCTGTGAGTCATTGGACAAATTGTCTGTCAAAAGAGGTCAAGACATTTTCCTAAGACTATCATCTCACTGCATACCTACACTACCTCACACTCAACCAAATATTTCAACATTGCTTAATCCTGAGGTGACCTCTTCAGATTATCATTTACTTAGGCCCTTCAAATGATATTTAGCTAAAGGGGTTCAATACAAATTATTCTGTTGTGTGCAGAGGTACCAGGTTGACTCCACCTACTTGATGAAATTCACTTTAAGAAGAATAAAGCAACTGTAAACTGGTGTGACAAGTGTTTCAGACTTGAGGGTGAATACAGAGCAAAATAGCATCGTCATGTTGGTTTCCCACTCACTCTCTCTAAGTATAGTCATTTTTTCTCTCTCTCTCTCTCTCTCTCCTCTCTCAATCAATATTTTCACTTTTTTCTTGCTATCTTCACTTTGTCTCGCTTTATATTTTTTCCCTCTCCTTATTTTCACTTTCTCTCTCTTTTTATATTTTTTCTTTCTCTCTCCTTATTTTCACTTTCTCTCTCTTTTTTATTTTTTCTTTCTCTCTCCTTATTTTCACTTTCTCTCTCTTTTTATATTTTTTCTTTCTCCCATATTATTAGTCATTATGCAAATCAAATAAACCTCAATAATTCAAAAAGTTCTAAACCAATAATTGTTAAATTTAAGCTCATCCATTTCCAACTTTAGTAAAATATTTAACTAAATTTTCTGCCATTTTTCATGGTCAGTTTTTGAGATATTTGGAATTTGCAAAAATGGCCTGACTGAAGTTAGTAATATTAGCTTAAAACCTCTGAAATGTAATAATAACTATTTTTTCTTTTTGTCCATAATATATGTTGAAACAAATGCTGAAAAACAGAAAATAACAAAGTTATTGAGTGAGGGTATTATGTCCACATTAGACATATCAAAGGAGCTTTGCAGGGATCATTGATCGATAAAGAAAGCTGATGAAAATATAGTAAGTTGAGAAGTTGAAGCAAAGGAAAAGTTTTTAAGAATTTGCCTCATCAAGATGAAATTGAGTGAGTCAAGAAGTGCAAAACGTGTAGATTACTTTGTGAATTGGGATCTGTAAAAGAAATCTTCTAGGCAAAGTCCTCTCACTAGAATAAATATTTTAAAGCATCAAAATTAGGCCAAGAAATACATGAAAATTGACTTTTTTAAAGTAATTTTCACAGATGAATCTCAATTGACATTTAATAGACTTGATGGATGGGCCTAAGGATGGATTTTATCCAATTCAAACATCCCTGCGGCTAAAAGAAGGCAACAAAGTGGTGGTAGTGTTATGATATGGACTGGAATTGTTGACCAAACCATTATTGAACCATTGAATGTCGATGAAAGAGTTAAACTGAACAGTGCTAACTATTGCGATTTTATGAACAAGAATTACTTTGCATAGTACAAGTCTCAGTCTCACAGTTTCAAAGTGAAGTGTGTATTTATATTTGACAATGCTCCTTCTCAGTTATTTAAGCTTAACCTGTGAATTATTTGAGCATAAAATCTTTACAGGAAAGAAGATAATGGAATGGCCACCATCAAGTCCTGATCTGAATCCAATCGAAAATCTATGGTCAATTGTGAAGATGAAATTATATGAAGGTGGAAAACAATATAACAGGAAAGCAGACTTATGGAAAGCAATTAAAATTACCGTGTCAGAAATTGAACCTTTTGGAGTAAAGAATTTAACAAAATCAATGGATAATAGATTACTTGTTGTTATTAAGAAGGCTCAAAATAATCATATGTAAAGTATTCAAAGACTTATCATATGTGTTTATTATTTGTTCTATTAAAGGTGTTGATCACCTTTTGATGATTTTATTACCTTTTTATTAATGTAAAAGGTAATTATTTGGGTTTGCCTAATAACTTCAGATGGCAGTTTTAAAGAATACATCAAATAACTTCAGTAAAACATATTGAAACTACCTGAAATTTTATCTCAGGCTTTGTTTTGACATCTAAATTGATTGTTTAAAATTTGAGAAATTTTCAAACCAAATTTGAATTATTGAAGTTTAAATGATTTGCTTAATAACTTCAGATGGTATATATATATATATATATATATATATATATATATATATATATATATATATATATATGTGTGTGTGTGTGTGTGAGGAGGCATGGTGAATCCATTACATTCACTTACATGCTAATACACTTGGGAAAGGTATTAATCCTTTCCTCCCTCCAGCTATGGGTAAATAGCAGGACAGACTGCGTTCTATAGCCTTGGATGGCTATAGAACCCAGTCTGTCTGAAAATGAATTTTGATTAAGCATACACACATGTCTTTCTTTTGTTTTGGGATCTGATGAAGTCTTGAATGGAGAAGCGCATAATCAAACCTATTTTCAGTGACACATTTTCCATTTGTCAAATTTCTTAAAAAGATTCTATATCCTATTTTAACATTTTACACACACACACACACACACACACATATATATATATATATATATATATATATATATATATATATATATATATTTTTTAAATCAATTAATTTATAATATATATATATATATGGACTCTCCCTATTTTAAAACATATATTGTTAACACAGAAAACACATGGATAGACCAGAAAACATAAATCTTTTACTTTGCAACCCATTTTGAAAGATTGTATGAGGATTTACCTTGGATTCATTTAAAAAAAAGACTATATAAATTTCTTGCTTTCAAGCTATTCTGAAAATGAGATGAGGATTTGCCTTTAATTCAATACAAAAAAGCTGAGAAAAATATATTAACTTTTGACATGAACTAAGAATTATAAAGAAAAGATATAGAATAAATATTAACAGCTTTTTTTAAAAGTCACTTATTTTCTTTCTTCTTTAATTGCATGAAATGTCAGCTTTCATTATTTAAAAATACACATTTCTTTCTTTTGTTTTTTGATCTGATGAAACCTTGAACAATGAAACGTGTAATCAAATATATATATATATATATATATATATATATATGGTGGATTCTCCCCTCCTAGCTTGAATGATAAATGAGGGTCAGCAGTGGATGGTGCCTTTCATTTTACACTTATTCATGCAAGTAGGGGCTATTGTGGGTAAAATCAGGTAAGGGAAAGACATATTTCATTTGTGCTTTTTTAAGTGTGATACTAGCTGAGCCATGCTGTGGGCGACAAAGCCACACTGGCAGATGAAAAGCAGGATGTTGATGGCATCTCTGCTTCAGATATATATACATATATATATATATTCAACTCAGGTGAACAGGACATCTTTCTTATATGAGTGATAGTAGACTTCCAAAAAAACTTCTTGTTGGCCAGTTTCTAATATGCAGGTCAGTTGAAAGGACCCTCTTATATTACAAAGACAATCTCAGACAATCTGAAGCAATGCTGCATCCCCTTTTCTTCCTGGGAAAACAAAGCATCAGAGCGAAGGAGCTGGTGCCTGTCCTGCTTCTCATCTATACAAAGGTTTTGAGTGAGGATGACTTGAATATTGAGACCATGCAGATATTAAAGAAATTAGGCAGCATTCTGCTCCTCTCATTGATAGCCTTACCAGCCACTGTGGACCCTTTGCATGCAGTAAAGCTGGCCTTACTGTCCACTAATGGAAACATGTGGCAATTGATCCTTAACCACTCAAGCAAAATGGCTCAACCACATGTTTCATCTGTCTAAAATTTTGCAAATCACCAGCAGGCCTTGGGAGACACATAAAGTTGAGCACCTCTTTATTTTACTGAGCCCTCATTTTGTTGTCTGTAACAAGAGAGTCCATATACTTGCTTTCCTTCTCTCTCAATCAATAGTTTCTCACTACTTTTCTCTCCCCACTCTCTCTGTTTCTCAATAGTTTCTGTTTTGTTCTCAAATATTTTCACACAATTTTTTTCTAAATTGTAAGCAAGCATATATGATAAAAAAAAATTGAACAAGATTACATACTAGTTGTAGTGTGGTGATGGAGAAGTGAATTAAATGCAGATGAATAATGGCAGGAAGACCAAAATTTCACACCTCTAAAAATAGATGGATAATAAAAAGCATCAGACAAGCAGAGCTATGATTTGACCAACCAATCAGAAAACTTTCACAATCAGGATGTAAGAAAAAAAGTTCCTCATTATTTATTAATATGGAACTGAGTATATCACCACCATTAGGGGGTTGTGCGACAACAGCATCAATGTCTAAGCATCCACATAAGACTTTTGGTTGCTGAAAGCAGTAACATGTGATTATTGTTTTACTTATATTTTATATTGGCTTTGTTTTTTGATATTTTACATTGAGTAATATCTTTATAGTGTCTGTTTTACTTTTATTATATATATATATATATATATATATATATATATATGGTGGTGATCATATTTGATGTATGAGAGTCAAGCAGCTCAGTTCCTAGAAACCGACAACCAGAAACCAGTACATATGATTTGATTATAGTGGTGAAAGTTTTGTGCAGAACCAACCACACTTTTTGAAGGTCTGAATACAGAGACCTGGTTTACATACCACAAGGTCCCCAAACGACTCTCTGCACATTTTGAATTCAGAGTTTTCCTTCTCCTAGACCAGCTGCCATCCAAGGCTATAGAACCCAGTCTGTCCTGCTATTTACCCATAGCTGGCGGGAGAAGAATTAAGAGGATTAATATATATATATATATATATATATATATATATATATACTAGCAGTATAACCCATCTTTGACCGGGTGTTTCATTACTGGGAATTTTTGCCGTTCATTTGGAGCAGTTTAAGTTTAAAGTCAGCCCATCCAAAAATCAATATTAGTAACAACAATTTGGTGCAACTGAGTCTCATCCCTAAATAAAGAGTTAACAATTTGGATGGGGGGAGGGGTGCGTCCCTGAAAAGGGACATTTTTATAATAATAAATAATATTATTGTAATAATTTAAATTATTTATTTTTATTAAAGTGTTTATGAAAAATATATACCCAAGAACAGATGGTAAATAGTAAAATGTTGCTGAGAGTTATAATGGACAGGAAGTAGTGGAGAGCCATCGTCACCGACAATTTAGACTTAAAGCATGCACTGAAGAATTATCTATCAAACAAAATAATTTAATCAAAATCGGATGAAAACTGTGGAAATGCATAAACAACATCCGGTCACACATACATACATACATACATACACACACACATTTTGAGAATTATAGATATAAGATACACACATACACACACACAAAAAAGAAAATAATCCCAATACAAGAAAATAACTTTTTAAAAGGCTGGATGGATTTTTTTAATATCTTTATAAAAAGGAAAGTTTTATTATTAAATGAAGAAAAACATCAAATGTTGCAATTGAAACAATAACACACAGAATTATTTTTATCGCAAGATTCATGTGAAGAACCAGAAAATGAAATATTTTATTTTAAATACATTTTGAACTACCTCTGTCCCATAATTGTTGTGACATCTGTATACACATTCCATATGTTAAATGTAGTAACTATTATAGGACAGAAGTTGTAAATATTACAGTTTTTATCTTGATTTTTTTTTCATTCAACCAATGAATCTCCTAATTGTCCTAACTATAAGACTCAGAATGATTTGCTTTGTTTAATCTACCATCTCTAAATGGTGGTTTTGTATGCTGCAATAAAATTGGTAGTTTCTCTGATTATATATGCTATTTCTATTCCTGTTATTAAAAAATTAAGGCAAAACATTTGCAGAAAGCAATGTTCTTAGGAATGAATGGCTAATCAGAAAAAACTTGAAAAAAAAAAACTTATTGCATTGTCCAAGTTTGGTAAATACACAAGGATTGAAATAAAAGTTTTATACTGAAGAAAAATAATTGCTTTTACAAAGTGCTACTTAAAAGTTCTTGACTGGACCAACTTCTCAAAACCAGCATTTTGTTCTGTTTATTTAAAATACTGATTTTTGGAAAAGAGGGTTCAGTTGGGAAATTTTAGCACCTTCTAATTTTTTTTTTTTTTTTTGTAAAATGATTTTCACAATTTTAAAGTCATTGAAATCATTTCACAAAAGTTGATGAATTTTAAAATGGATCAGATGAAACAATTTTGAAGCAAAATTTTCATTTAATGCCCATTTAAAATGTTGATGTTTATTACTGGACAGGAAAACAAATGTTTCGATCTTTAGTTGAAGATAATAATGTATTTATTTATTCAAACAGTTATCTTTATCTTGATTATTATAGTCACAATATTTCAGCCATTATTTCAAACTTCTTCAGCATTCTGTTGACCATTCTTGGGGATAATCTTGTATTAGTTAATTCCACTTTGAATATTATCCCATCTTGTCTGGCAGGATGCTCACTTTTTAGAACTATTAAAAGAAATAACATAAACCCTTTTTTTGTTCCGAGCCATGGTAGCAACAACAGTGGGTCTTTTACCCTCTGGAGAGGCACTCTATGAGTAGCTGATCCCCACCAACACACACACATGCGCACACTACAGTTAAGCACATAAATGTTTTTCTTTCTTTTTTTATTTTAGTTATCCATACATCCTTCAAATCTATAAATCAATGATCCGTCCTTGCATGGAATACTGCTATCATACATGGTCTGGTGCTAAAGTTGTACATCTCGAGATCCTTGACAAAATCCAGAGACAGATATGCAATGTGATAGGTCCTGATCTGGCATCTTGTCTACAGTCACTTTCTCACAGACGTACCGTGGCTTCCCTCTGTCTCTTTTACAAGTATTTTCATGGCAACTGTTCCACCGAGCTACTTTTGCTGGTTCCCAGACTGCATGAATTTTAACGAGTTACTAGGTTAGCATCTCAGTCCCACCCTTTCACTGTCAAAACAGTTAAATGTAACCGTCTCTTCTACTCAAACAGCTTCTTCTCTCACATTTCCTGTTTGTGGAACTCCCTTCCTCTTACTTGCTTCCCTGATAAATATAATCTTCAAATATTCAAGAGTAATGTCAATCGACATCTTCTGATACCTAGATCTTGTTCCCCATCATTCTCTTTATCCTTTCCTCAAACACACCTCTTTACTCTTGTTCTAAACCCTCTGTAACCCCTTGCTTGCTAGTGGCACTTCCTACTTTTGGGGTGAAATGCTTAAAAAAAAAAAAATTTTTTTTAAATACAAGTAAATATAGTTTTCTCTTCTTTCATGTTCTGTTTTGTTCTTTATACCTAAATATATATATGTTGTAACCTAGGGAAGGTTACTGAATAGAATAATCAAACAAAGGTTGGTAATGAACAATAATACTTAGGACAAGAACAACACATATAAGATTCGCCAGTAGAACATAGAAGTAGTAGTCAAATGCTAGAAGTGAGTCAAGCAAATTCCATAATGAATCTTCAACTGCAGACCAACATACAGTATTTACTACTGTATTTATGTGAATGGGGACATACCCATTATCATCCGTAGGTATGCTACAACAATATGAAAAATCTTCCTAAAGTTGAATTCACTTATTTTGAAATTTTTCCAACTCATCTGGAACAAGTGATTGCACCAGCCTGCTGTAAACTCTTTACCCTGAACCGGAATATATGAATTTCACTGCTTGACAAAAGGACTGAACTAATGACCACTAGATAAACATTAGGACAACGGACTTGTAGATATAAGTGTTGGTTATACATATTTAGTTCATCAGCTAGTTAAGAGTTCAATCCCTGGATCAGGTAGTGTAATTCATATTTCTTGGTTTAGTGGAATGAGCAGTAATTGGCATCACAAGAAAGAAATACTAAGCATTGACAGTGGAATGAGAACAATTTACTCTCACAGACTGAATAAAGAATTCTGTTTGAAATTTCTGGAAGATTATGAGAGACACCTGAAGAAGACTGGAGTGTATAACACCCAAAATATTATGACTTTAATGACCAAGATGGGGATATCTATTTGAATAAATCAGTGTATAATAATGTATTACACTGTTCAAAATAGTTTCATTGTGTGTGTGTGTGTGTGTGTGCGTAGATGAATAAATTTATTCAAAATGTGAAAAGTACCATTCCTTCAAAATTGTACATATGGAAAGATTCCTCCTTTACATAATGATTCCTCATCTCTGGAATATTCTGATTCTGATTTGTTTTTTATGGCTTATCAACCCTTTTTAGGGATAGTTAAAGCTGAAACATATTTTGAATTGTAAGAATAATTGATTTTTTTTTCTGCGAGTGAGTATTGCATTAATAATTTTTTTGAAGATGATGAATGATATTTTCAGGTAGAAGTTCTACTATTTAACCCATAGCTGGGGGACGACAAGGGATTCATACATTTCCCAATGGTATTTGTGCATCAGTGAACATAACAAACCCATCTGGATTCTGATTAGAAAAAGCAGGATGAGGATATCATATCAGTGTGTAATAATGATGATTATATTAATGTATAATAAGCAGGATAATTCCTGATTTAAAAAATTCAAAGGGAAATTTAGTGAGAAATTTTGAATCAATGCTGAAAGGCTGCACCTTTTCTCTGTCTGTTTTATATGCATATATTTCAGAGTTAATTCAAAATCTATTGAATATAAAATTCCTTAATTTTAGGTTAAAATGTAACCAATTTGAAAACCTACAGAATGAATGGTATGTACAAATTATAGAAAATTCAGAGTATAATTTTTAATGTTTTTCATTGAGTGTCAACATGGTGAGTGGAATTCAGTTAATTTTAAAAATTCATTATTCATAAAAAAAAAAAATTTTTTTCTTAAGACGTTAGTGTCCTTAATAAATCTTATTTATAAAAGCAATATGGCATAGTTTTATTGCATTTTTTATTTTACAATTTGGATTTAAATTCTCCAAGGTGTCCTGCTTTTAACTAATAAAACAAATTTTGAGATTGCAATTTAATTTCTTGAAATGTCATGAAAGTATGTATTTAAAATATTTAAAAAAACATCTTTTACCATGATTTTCTAAAAAAAAGAAATATTTAAAAAATAATTACCTTCATTTGTGAATAAGTCCTGAAAGTTTTATTAAAATCTGACAATTATTTTATTTTTCAAGAATTTCCAAATCAATGTATTTTTCACCTGAAGGAAAAAAAAGCACAAAAACACTAAGTGTAAATATTACATCAGCTGCTGATGTAAAAAAAAAAAAGAAGATTTTTAACTAAAATTTTTAATGTGCTAGAAAGGATTAAAAAATTTAATAAAATAATAAAAAAAATACTTTGGTCTTTTTTCTTAATAATAACATAAATATTTTGATGATAAAACTTCAGTGAGCAAGTGGAGGTACGTAAAAAGTTTTACAACATTTTTCTCCCAAGGAAATAAAGTCTATAAAACATATGCAACATTCCTTGAGCAGAATAATTTTGTGTGTATAAATTACTCATAACACATGACTGATGCATTATTTTCTTAATATAGATACATAAAATGGTTATCATAGAATGCCAGTTTCAATGCATGGCAAAAATAAGTAAATTATATATGGTTCAAAAGAATTTTTTTTTATAATTTAAAATCTAAAAAAAATAATCTCAAGCTTTTTGTTTTACATATGTTCTCATTTGAAATGGAAATAAAAATAGATTTTTTGAACATATTTTGTTCATACACACCACTATTATATATATATATATATATATATATATATATATATAGATAGATAGATAGATATAACTTTATTGTTTAAAAGTTGATATATTTATCAAGGGAAGAGTGTACAATATCAGGGACAGAGCATTTGTAGATATAAATGGTGTAGACAGAGAAATCAGCACTATAATGTGACTGAAATTTCATACCTTAAGTGATGCACTATATATATATATATATATATATATATATATATATATATATATATATATATATATATATATATATTAGGCATGTCTGATTGATTGATAAATTACAAACATTATGTCTGCGAATTTTTAACAAAATCCATTCATACTCATGAATAGCCTTCTCTGTATTGATGTTAAAGTATGAGAGAAATGTGCTATAGCTGTTTAAATTTCTTTTATTTTCCTATCCCAAGTACTTTTGATCTTCTTCTAAGATCATCTTCAGCGGTGCAAGTAGTACAAAAATGTATGTTGTTCATTAGTATAAGTATTTATAAGTTGTACGTTGTTATCCATTACCGTAATTTTTTCATTTTGCTTTTAAATGCAAAATGTTGCCTAAAAGAGAATTTGCTGCCTAAATACACAAATATATATATATATATATATATATATATATATATATATATATATATATATATAAAAGAAAAATATCATATGTAATTTTTTTTCTTAATAATCTCTCTCTCTCTATATATATATATATATATATATATATATATATATATATATATATGTGTGTGTGTATGTATGTATGTAAAAATCCATGTGTAAGTAATCCAAATGAATCCTAATAATATAAAATATTAAAACTGATCCACAAAAGAGTGCTCAATATATTTATTATAGAGCGTAGAAATGAATTACATAAAAATGAGACTCAATTGTACCCCATTTTGATGGCCATTTCGCTACCTGGGATAAATTCCTGGATCTTGTCAAATTTGATAAGCTCCAGGAATTTATCCTGGGAAGAGCGAAATGGCCATCAAAATAGGGTACAATTGAGTTTCATTTTTATGTAATTTATATATATATATATATATATATATATATATATATATATATATAGATATAGTAAAAACGAAATTTTAAGGTATGCTATATTTATGGGTAAAAATGTTGAATATCAGAGATAGAATGTATGTGAATATAAAAGTAGACACTGAGGTCAACAACAAGCACCAGCAGTCTGTTTTATGCTTAAACACAATAACCCGAAGATTGTGTTCAAACATGAAACAGACTGTCGGTGCCTGTTGTTGACCTTAGTGTCCACTTTTTTATATATATGTATATTTAAATATATATATATATATATATATATATATATATATATATACACACATTCACTTTCCACAGTACATGTGAACATATATATATATATATATGTTTGTAAAAGAAATTTGTAAGAACAAAAGAAAAATTGAATAAAAACTTACAAAATATTCCTTATTCATCACATTTAACAAAACATGGATAAAAGAAGGGTTGCTACCCAAATATAAATATACATGACACACACACCTATATATATATATATATATATATATATATATATATATATATATATATATATATATATATATCTTGTGCTTTTTGTTTATATACAAATCAATTTTCTTTCTTTTTGCCAATGAATCACAAACATTATAATGATAACTTTACATCTTTTCATATTAAAAATTTTTTGTTAGTTAAAAAACTCCACAGTAACAATGATTTATCTTGGGTTTCTGCATATTTTAGATTGCAAAATAATTAAGATTGATTTTAGAAGAACATATCTTTTGTTATTCTGTTTTTTTTGTTTTTATTTAAGTAGACTCATTAAATAGAATAATGGATAAAATAATTTTGTTAATAATCCTTTTATAGCAGTTTAGTAAAAAAAAGATAGACATGCATTAAAAGCACAGACACGTCAAGAGTCTTTTATTTAATTTTATTCTTATGTTTCCAATTTGGAATTATCTGAAGCATTTCACTATCCTCTCACAATCACTATCAATGCTTTTGAGATTATGCATTATGTTATAAAACTAATTTACCCATACAGTAAAAAAAACATGCCAACAATATTTTTCAATTGCATTGGTTAAATTTTCTGCATCCATAATCCAGGATTATTATCTACACACATGACTCTATTGTTGCCTGTAAGAAAGAATTGTGTTGTTTTTTTTAATCCTTAAAATTAAAAATATTCAAAAGAAAGCTGTGAAAAAACTAAAGAAATAAAATACAATGTATTAGCAACCTGACCTCCTCTTATGACTCCTATTATACTAATATTGGAATATTACAATACTAAGATGCAACAGTCAGGCTGTGTTTTAGATTATAAAATAGATAAAATCAGTAATCATTGTTTTCTTTTTTAAAATCTATAATCAATCTGATAAAGCTTATATAAAGAGATGTCACATTTGTGCATAACAAAAAGTTTAAGGAATTTTTGCTGAGAAACCAAAGGTAGATGGTAGTATAGAGGTAAACCACCTGAACAGTTTGGCTACAGTTTAACTAAAGAGGCAAAAACTGTCTTGATTTTTGAACTTAAAGAATGGCGCCATTAGCAAACATATTTCTGCAAGCTAAAATTCTTTTTGTTACCAAATTAATATGCAAAAAAATGCATATAAAATGTTCTTTTCCAAACAAAGAATATTGACTTCACTGGAAGTATTTAAACCTCTCGAGCATTGATGGCAAAATATTTGGATTCATTTTTTTTTAGAAGAAATATAAAAACTAGTAATAATGTTAGCAGGAAGCTAATTTGCAAAGCAGACTTGAGTCCCTGCATGTGGGGATGATAAGTAGTGATAGGGAAAGAAAGAAAATTGTCATTAGGAAATCATACGTTGATTCCTTTATTATTACAATTGGTTTGTTTCTTCCAAATGGAAGAATAAATGTAAAGTGATAAGTATGTCCATCTGGTGGAAAATAATACTGGCCACAAATGGCCATTTGAGTTGTTAGGTAAACTGATATGGTTTTGAGTCCAGGTCAGGTCAAGGCACTGGTGACCACAGTTTCTAACAAAAAAAAAAAGACTTTTTTTTTGTCGTTCAGAGATGAACAATGTGGAGAGGACATCAAGTACAAACAGCCAACAATCTGAAATAAACAAATAAAATAATAAGTAAAAGTTCTATAAAAAAAAGAATCAAAATGTCACTTTTTGGATTTTCTTGTTCTTTTCTTAAATAATTTCACCCCAAACAAGGCAATAAAGCCACTAAGACACAGAGGTTACTGAGTGTAAGAGAATATGAGAAAAAAACACTATTAAGGAGAGAGAAAAATAAAAGAACAGGAATTAAGAAGATAAAAGATAATAATAGACATTGTATTTAAATTTTTGAATATCAAAGTTAAATGGAAAGCAAGAATCCAGAAGAGAGTTCCACAAGCAAGAAGTGCGATAGAAGAAACTATTAGCATAGAACTTACGGTTACATCCAGCCATTTTGACTGTAAAATTATGAGACCTTGCCACCAGTCTAGTAATAATCTTAAATTCATAAAATCTAGGTACCATAGAGAAAAGTTTGTAAGAGCTACTCTTGGTCAAGGGTTACTAAATGTGGATATTGTTAGTGTATACAGCAGTGTTTTTCAACTGGTGCACCCAGGCACACTAATGCACCCTGAAATGTGTCCCCAGATGTGTCCCAAGTTAACAGAAGAGTAATTTATGAATTACTTTTATATTTAAAAAATCTTTATTTTTAAAAAGATAGAAACACTAAGCACATGGCTTCCATGTCTAAAACAAATCTTTATCATTTGTGATTTTAAAATAGATGCTGAATTCCTTTATCTTTAAGGAGTGGATAATCCTTTCCCATTTGCCTTCTACAAGGGATTTAATTTTCATTATTGGGCTCTCTAAAAAAATTGAAGATTCTTCAGAAATCCATTCAAAAGAAAAGTGTACAGCTTATTTCAGGAAACTTCTTTATTATATTCCTGTTTTCAACTTTGATGACTAATTTTCCCTTATTAAAATTTAAAGTGTATCCCAGAGTTTTAGTTATTCTACAATAGCCTCCTGAAATAATAAAAAAAGATGTTGTGGTAATCCTTCATTTATGGTTTTCTGTATTCATCTTTACATAAAAACCTACATGAACATCATATAAGTACTTGTTAAGCATAACATTTTGCACTTTTGAATAAAAGTCCAACTAATAAATAGGAGGCACTATGGAAGGTCAGGAAAACTGAAAGAAGCTGTGTATGCTAGCCTTGCAGAAAAAAATATAAATTAAGCCAATGTGGATACCTTCACTTAAGAAAATAGATTCAAAAGCAATTATGCATATTAATTATAAAATCAAGACATAGGTGATCAATGTCCTCCACAGATCCCTTTTCTTTAATATCTGCAAATTGCTATGAATTCTTGCAAAAGATAGAGGAATGGTTTGCTGTTGTCTTCACCATAGCTTGTAAGTCAGAATTTGCCTTCTCTTAGACTGGTTTCCAACCAAGGTTAGCAGTCTATCCTGCTATTTCACCCATAGCTGGAGAGAATGGAGAAAACAACAGACTTGGCTGGACTTTGAACTTGTCTTGACAATTTCCATTTTGATATCCATGTTATAATCCGTATTTAGTTACGTGGGCGATGTGAAAACAATGTGGGCGAAATACTGCGTTTGGTTGCAAACAATGAAATTCAGAATCGAAAGAACAAGAAAGACTGTAGATATATTTTATAGTCTTTTTAGTGAGGAAAATAAGAACAAGTAAATGGTTCGTATTTAAGAAGCTGAGTGTCTATGATAGTGGCAAGTAAAGTTCGTGGAGTTAACTTGACTTATGGAAGGGGAAAGGTACCCTTTGACAAAGCGTCGGACGAGAGTTCATTAGCAGCAGCGGTCACATGCTTCGTTTCGTCACCGGGCCAGTGTGTCAGGAGCGAGCGACGTGACCCTTCTACCTCCGCCGTTGAATGGGACTTGCTTTTGACTTTCCCGTGTTGAACTTATACGCGCCTATCGGCTCCAAATTGCAATTTTTTGACTACGTGGGAGACGGTCCGATTGGTTGATTTAATTCATTCATTTTTTTTTGAGTTTATCCCAAACGGAAGTATCTGTGTTGAGCCTATGCGTAGACGTGCAGTTTTCATTTTGAGTTGGGGACTCGTGATGGTAACTTCCGTTTATCGAAGCAGGGCAAGATTTCATCTTGTAACATCCATTACACTACCAGCACATTCTCATTTATCGTCACATATATCTAGGCTTACGGTCACATCACTTAGAAATACCAATTTCTGTATGATCACCAAGCTGAAGTAATTCTTATATATCTGTCCTATTTACCATATTGGACCAGTCTCATTAGTATATACTAATATAAAAATTAGAATATTTCACGTTTTCTTATTCTTATATCAGAAACTTGAGACGTGGGAAGACTAATGGTTAATATGAGAGAAAATAGAATTGAGGACTTGAGTTCAAAGTCTGGCTTGGACAGTTTGTTTTTATTTCTCACTAATGCCCGTGAAGAAGGCATGAATCCATCTTTTCGTTCACTCAGCTATGGGTAGAATAGTAAAGTAGACTTAACACTTTGGCAACTAGTCAAGGAGAAGGAATGTGAAAAAGGCAAAAGCAGATCACACTAATATCTTTCGCTAAAAAATTGTACATTTTACAGAAAAGAAAGCAATGATTGTCTCAGTCCTGAAAGGACATAGAATAAAAGCCAGAAATTTCATAATCAGTGGAAGGTTAAAATATTATTTAGCTATTATACACTCATTTATAGTATAATAAAAAAAATGATATGTAATTATATATATATATATATATATATATATATATACGTATTTATTTCTAAGCAAAGTAATGAATTTTTTAATAATCTGATAGATTGTATATATATATATATATATATATATATATATATATATATATATATAATGCACGAAGAATGATTTTAAAGATAGATGGAGGCAGCATAAGTGCTCTTTCAATAATATAAATAAATGAAATCAGACTTCCCTATCTAAATATTTTTGGCATCTGAAGGAAACAAATAGGACACCTAAAGTAAAATGGAAGATTATAAACAGGGCTAGAACATGTAAAACTTGGGATGACCCATGCCCTTTGTGCCTCCATGAGAAATTGCACATTATTAAGCTTCTAAATAATAATAATCTATTAAACAATAGACATGAGTTAACGGTTTTTTGTCGACATCATCAGATTCATGGTTTGAATAATTAGCTAAAAACAAGCATACAATATAATAATTTGTATAAATAGTTTAAATACCCTACAAAAAAGATAACCCTTTATGAAGTCGTCAAAAAACAAACGTTACAGCAGTTTTTTTATATGCACAAATCCCTTTCATAAAAAAATAAATAAATCTCCATAGACAAACATACCAGACTAGGGTTAATACATCTTCCGTTTCAAATTTAGACACCCCCACCTTTCCCTGACTTGACATCTATGAAAGTAACTCTATACTGATACTTATTATTAACACCCAACACACGCCTACCCAATTTAAACAATTCGCCCTAGCTGTTACCATGGAAATTTTGATTTCAATTATTAAAACACGTAAATTTCAGAAATATGTTATTCCAAAAAAAATTTCAGTTGAAGATGGAACAGAGCTTACTTTAACTCAATTTAATTCAAATAATTATATTGAAGTTTTCGGCTCTTGTTTTGAAACATGAGACCTCTTATGTCATGAATTGGAATCATATTTTTATTTTTAATATATATAATATATATATATATATATATATATATATATATATATATATATATATATTCTAAGGAAAGTAATGAATTTTTTAATAATCTGATAGAATATATATATATATATATATATATCATTTTAAGCATTATTTTTAGTGGATACTGGTATTTCATTAGAAACTCTATTTGTTAAACAGTATATTTATTTTTGTCTAACATAAAAATTCTTTAACCATTTGTTGTCCCAGGATGCCACAGTCATCAAATTTTCAACACGAGGCCATTGTCTAAGAAACAACATCCTACTTGGGGACTGAAAAAATGCCAAGAAATTTTACCACAGTTCTTTAGTTTGAACACCACATGTTTTTGCTGTTTTAAGCAACTAAATTTCTATCCTTTGCTTTTGTTTCAAATAACTAACGAAAATTCCAACAATTAAATAAACTATAGAAACTCTCTTTCAAAATTTAGGTTTATGCTGTTATTTTGGCCTTCCGCAATTCTTCTAGATCAGTCGGCTGTATATCCAAGATTTGAATCTCTCTTTTAATCCCAGCCCAAACATGCTGAGATCTGTTCACTGTAAAGGCCTCTTTAACACAGAAAACTCATTGCTAGGGTTCTGTGTAAAAATCTGGCACTATTTTTGATTTGTACCATGATGCATTATCCTGCTGAAAATGGCCAAAAGAGGATGGGTGTGTTGACGTGGTCTTTTGCTACATGAGCCAATCAGTTTCAAGGTTTAACATATAGTGTGTACAAAGATTCATCCTGTATATCTCCATTATAAAGAGTGTTCTTGTTTAAGCTACTGTTTCTTTTTAATCAGCTTGAACCAGTCTGGCCATTGACCTCTGACCTCTTTCATCAACAAAGAGTTTCTGCTCATAGAATTGCTGCTCACTGGAGTTTTTTACTTTTTCTAACCATTCTTTGTAAACCTTAAAGATGCTTGTACATGAAATTCCTTGTCGATCATCATTTTTAAAAAAATAATCAGACTCAACCATCTTGCACCAAAGGCTGTGCTACATTCAAAGCCTACTTAAATTATGTTTCATTCAGTTCCTAGGAACCAGTAGCCCGACAACCTGCACATATGATTTGGTTATAGTGGTGAAGGTTTTGTGCAGAACCAACCACACTATTTGAAGGGCTGAATACAGAGATCTGGTGCACTGTGGGCCACAAACAACCATCTGCAGGTTTTGAATTCAGAGTTGTCCTTCTCCTAGACAAATTGCCATCCAAAGCTAAAGAACCCAGTCTATCCTGCTATTTACCCATAACTGGGGGGAGAAGAAAAGGATTCATACCTTTCCCAAAGGTGTTAGCACGTAAGTGAATGTAATGGATTTGACTGGAATTCGAACTTGGCTCTCAGATTCCTCAATCCAACCCACTACCCATTACTCCACTGTGCCTTCTATATATATATTTAAAGATATGATTTGTAGTATAAAATTTTATGACTGCCATGAAAAGACAAAATTTATTTTTATCACCACTCATGATGATGATAGATAAAAAGTAAAACTGAAAACCAGACTAGCTAACCGGTTTCGACCCTCGACCAACAGAGCTAAATCGAGGTTAATAAATTATAATAGAATTATCACTAAAAAGATGGACAATATGTATTGTGGGGTGGGTGGATATTGCTTAGATGGAAATTAGTTGGAGGCCCAGTACAAAATCCTCCTGTTTACACAGAGAGGGTTTCAAAGATAAAATATAAATGGCTCCAACATATATCGATAGTCTCAGCAAGTGGAACGCAGGTAAATAGACTGGAAATATTGTAGGGACACATAGATTTATCCATTGACAAATAGCGCTGCATAAAATCAGAGAATTTGAACAAATTTTTAATACAAGCAGAGCTATAATGTTCCAAAACTGACTGTAATATGGTGGAAAGCCATTTAGCCACACCATGTTGGAAAGACCTTATCATGGATAGAATAGGTCTTAATGGAACCACAAACTTTATGAGTTTTGGATAAACCATAGAGATGGGGACAAATGGAACCAGAGGGTCTAATTAAATTAGAAATATCAGTGGGCAATTTCCTACTTTTGAACCACTTAACTAGACGTTTTTGGAACTTAGCCTCAATAGATAATGTAGAATCAAATTTATTTATTGGGCCTAAATGGAAAAATTTCGAGGAATCCCCAAGAATGTTCATCATCTTGTTAACATAATCTTGATAATCAAGAATGATGACACTAGAGCCTTTATCAGGTGTTGTAATCATCAAAAATTTATTATTACCAAGTGTTTTAATTACCTGATATTGTTCCCTGTTCCACTTTGATTTACTAAGGGAAACAGGAGTACCTGTGTAAGAATGTGCTCTATTGTTTAGCTTTGCTTTAAGGTCACTGACCTTGCTAACAGATTCAGGCTGAAGCTTGGCTAGCTGAGCAAACAAAACCTCTAACTCTGAATAAATTTCTTCTCACTTAATATGTGAGGGAAGAATACAAAAATCCAATCCATGCGAGAGAATCGATAATTCTAGCGCGGACAACCGATATGAAGAAAGATTCAGAACATTCCAACCAATACCAGGATTAGCAGAACACCAAAATTTTTATAAATTAAATGCTGCAACTTATTCTGATGTTTAGTTGCAAGTTGAGAACGACTGCGTTTAGGAATAAGTGCAGCATAATGGATGAAACGAATCCTATCAAAATAGGAAAATAAGCTCTTTAATTCCTAATATTTCTTATATAATTTGTCAAGACTATAAGAGAGCTTAGATATGAAGTTGGTAATAAATGCCTTGTCAATTTTCTGTCCTGGATGTAAACTGGCCCTTTTTATTTTAAAAGTACTAAAAAGGGGACAGACTTTGTTAGTCAAACACAAATAAAGAAAGGACTTGTTAGCTGAGCCAGTTCAAAAATTATTTTAAAATATTTGAGCTTAAAAACTTTAACAAAATATTGCAATAACAATCATAAATATGAATGCTGGTCATTATTTTAAGAAGTAAGGGGGTACAAATGATCAGATTTTAAATTGACAACATTTTTCATTTTGCTGAAACAGACATTAAACAATATCTTTCCTTTTTGCTTTCATTTTGTCACTGAAACCAAGTAGCATTTTTGATATGTCATTTATCTTCTTACACGATCAAAACATAATAGTCCATTATTTATGAGTTATTAGCAGGAGACATTCTTTCCTTCTTTCACTGAAACCAATTAGTATGTCTGATAAGTTTTTTGTCTTTCCACATAATAAAAACATAATCGTCCATTATTTATGAGGTAGTGGCAAGGCATAATGGTCATGTGAACTTACAAAGGGAGAAATGAGCACTATAATAATAATAATAATAATAATAATAATAATTCCCAAGAATATTTAAGACTATTAGCTGAAGTTTCTAGTCTAAGGTCATTTGTACTAGAAATAGAAATATTTGCTACTTACCCAACATTCTCTTTTCCCTCAAACCAGTTTTACTCCCATTCGTCTCAGAGCAACCATAGCATTTGTGGCTTTCTGAAATTCATAAAAGAACAACTTTAAAATGATCATGTTTATTTCATCAGTTTATCATAACCTATTTTTTTGAAGTTGTTTATCTGGAGGTCAGACATTGGTTGGAGTAAAAGAAACGAACTTGGATACTTGTTTAGATAATAAATCAAAGATTTATTTTTATATACAAATTATAAAGATGTCTCTGCTAAGTGGTATACTGTAGTGGGTTGAATGTGTGGTTGTACTACTTGTGACGTGAGAGCATGAAAAAGGAGTATGCTTAATCCCAGCTGACTGCTTGGTATCGCTTTGTACTTGTTGCATTGATATGGTCAGTTTGTTTACAGGAGATTGTTTACAAAGCCTAATGGTTAGACGGGCAGTCAGCCATGCATGCATGTGTGAAGTTTCACTCCACTTTCTGTTGGTGTGCTACTGTCTGGCTTCTTATAGCCTATATAAGGGAAGCATGTGGATATAGTTGAAAGCACCTGTGGAAAACAAGATTCACCTCAATAATGGTTAGCAGTCTGATATATTTGTGTTTCTTTGAAAATTTGTTTTGTGCAGCATATGTGACTTAGCTAGACAAAACTTAGTGTGTAGTTAGATATATATATTTTCTAATAATTGCTATAATCTCTATCTATAAAAGGCAGAATGTGTGTGTGTGTAATGAATGTACGGCCACAATTTTTGATGGATTTGCACCAAAATTTATATGCACATGCTCCAAGTTAGCGGGAAGGACAAGATCGACTTTGCATTTCCCAACTCACATTGATAGTGGAAATAATCGATTTTTTTCATGCTTCTACGGCAGTTTTCATGTAGTTTGCGGCCATTTTCTACTGGCCAGAGTGAGAGCCAATACCTGGCTGCCATGAATAGGCAGGAAGATTCTATTGGCCAGTGTGGGAGCCAACAGCTGACTGACATGAATGTTAACTAGCTTGCTAGCATGCAAAAAAAATTGATAGCTGCATTCCTCACAAGTGGGAAAAATTTAAATCTGCATGGCACTTTACACCAAATGGCTCATTCGCTTGCTTAAACTCAACGTTGATTCTGATTTCGCAGAACTGGGTTGGGTGTGAAAAAGTATTTGTTGTTAACATTCTTTTTTCATTCGGTTTTACCAGTTACAAGTCCTTTTTTAAAGCTGATCATTTTGTGTTCATTTTGTTTATTTCTTTTTTCGTAACAGATTTAATGTTTAGTATAGAGCTTAGAAAAAATTTGCTGTGTGAGATAGGCAAGAAGTAAGGCATGTAGCAACATCAACACGGCAAGGAAGGGCAAAAATATTTTAAGTCAAGTGATAGCGATTGCTGTATGTGTCGTATGATTTTTTAATCAAGCATGGGCAACGCCGGGCCATGCTGCTAGTTTTCTAATAATTGTGTAAATTTAGCTTTAATTTATTAGCTCTATGTGTTTTTCACAAAATCATTTTAACCCAAGCAAAGTGATAGACATTAAGATGCAAGGGATTACTGAGAGTGAAAGTATATGAGAAAAACTTTGAGTAGCGAGAACAATAAAAGAACAGGATTCAATGAGACAGAATATGGTGATTGACCATGCATTTAAATTTTTGAAGATTACAGTTGACAGGAAAGCAAGAAGCTAGAGGAGAGTTCTACAAGCAAAAGAAGTGCAAGAGAAGAAACTGTTAGTATAGAACATAGGAATGGTTACATCTAGCTATTTCAACAGTAAAATGATGAGACCTAACTGCCAATCTAGTACTTTACTAAAATTTGTAAAGCCAAGGTACCAAAGACAACAGCTTGTCAGAACAATTACCATGAAAATATTTATAGAAAAGGCAGAGGGAAGCTAAGTTACAACAGTTGGAAAGTGAAGACAAGATGCCAGGTCAGGACTGATAACTTTGTAGATTCTTCTTTATATTCTATTAAGAATCTCTAAATTCATAGTAGAAGCACCGAACCAGATGTGGCAACAATATTCAATGCATAGCCAAATGGTAGACTTATAAATATGTACGATAGATTTTGGCAAGAAAAATTGTCTAGAACAACACCATGGATTAATTGCTTTCTGCTCTTATAACCCATGGAAGATAAAGGACACTGAACTGACCTGCTGAATACATACTTAGCACCTTTGGCAAGGCAACTCTTTTATTGAATGTGGATACATGGATTGAAACAGTGTTGCTTGTCTGTTACTGCAAAAATTCTAGCCATACACTTCTGGTTACAATCTTATTCCTGGTACAAATAAGACACCATAGATCAAAGGATGTTAAATGTCCCTACAATTTCAGAAATGGGACATCCCATCCATGTGGAGCCCACAATCATTCCTGGTTCAAACTGTGATAATTCATGTCACCTAAACAGTCGGGCCAATGTTCACATTGACTTACCAGATTCCAGAGTATAACTGATATTGCTCTAAGCATTTCTATGACATCAAGGTAACTTGTCATCAAGTATCATTATGTTTACATATATGTCCCATGACTTTTAAACTGTAAACAATTTTCTGTAGTAAAGAAAACAGCTTGTCAAACCAAGCAACAGTGTGTTGCATGTATCCCACATCAGAAAAGAAAGTGCTCATGTGACTCTTATATATGAGAATGTCATGCAAATTTTTGGTTGTGCCTCCATCAATCACTAACTTCTCGACCTAGATATAAACAGGTGCTGCATGTGACTGGTGAATGGGCTTCAAGTTGTTACTCAGTATGAAGGAGAATTTTGTGAGATAAGCAGCTGCTCTATTGAAGTTTATCCTCTCAAAATTCTATAATTTATTTCGGCATCATGACTCATATGATTTTTGACATCAAGTTGATACCCAAATTTGATTGCGCAGTGACCACAGCAGATTTGGAAACATCAAGCTTGACATGGTCAATACAACCCTCCTCGATGTTGAGGTCTTGGTAGTGGATGGAGAGATATTGGATTTTGACCTGTTGCTTGAGTTTGACTATTAAAAACCTGGGTGGATTTCAAATAATGGACTGTGGTAGTATACAGTTTCCAAAGCATGGGATGGTTGTTGCATTGCCATTAAAATAGAAGAACCTGATTTCTGTGTCAAATTCAACACAAACAAGAAAATATGGGTTGCATCATAAAAGAGGCCAGAACATGAGTTCCCACTACCAAAATGTGTCAAGGAAGAATATGATTCTGAGCTACAGACCTGGCTTCATAATGGTTGGTTGCAGTCTTATTTTGAAAAAGAAATTGGTCCTCCAAGAGGTCTAATTTCATTGATGGTGATGGCATAAAAAAATAAAAGTAAAGTGCAGCCAGTATTAGACTATCAGGAACTAAATGAGTGTTTAGGCGCAAACAACCAATGCTGATATGTGTGCACAGGAACTGAAGGAATGGCACCAAAAAGGACCTGATGTCACTATCCTTGACCTATGGCAGGCCTACTTACAAGTGCATATCCATATATATCTGGAATATGGACCATAAATATATATATATATATATATATATATATATATATATACTTACTGGGCATATATATCTGGAATATGGACCTCCTTGGGAATGGATATTACCCATTGTGGTGGACAACACGGCCTTATATTGATAGACTGCGGCCTCAGTTGATTTGCGATATGGTGATAATTTGTTTCAGCAAGACTCAAGAAGTGTCATCTGACAGTTGAAAACTATTTTGAGTGAGGCCACCATCAGAAATCCTAACCAAAAATGACACTGCATTTCACAAGAAGTCCTTTAAAGACTTCTTGGATGACTGGAGAGTTCAACTTCATTTCTGTTGCACGTATGTTCATGCAGGAAATGGTATATTGGAAAGATTTCATCAGAGCATAAAGAGAATTGCAACAAGAAAACATTATTCAACAATGGAGGCAGTGTAATAGCATAATATCATGCCAAAGAATGACATATTGTCTACTACTACTGCACACCAATATGATACACTATTACCAACTTAGAGAGAAAGGAATTAGTACAACTGATGTAATGAATATGCATGCACCTGGTACCACCTCACAGTAATATGATTGGCTGGTGTCAGCCATAAATACAGACTGATGTGGAGGTACAGGAAGACGCCTATTGGCTACGCTTATAGTCTTCACCTATTGCCTACCACTATGATGAGGACCAGTTCATTACAGTTACCTGCTAGATTTTCCTACTTGGTTACAGTAGTCCAAAACCACTTTGCTACTTCGAACAAATATATCCCTTTCCAGGACATATCACCAACATTACCACCTGATCATTGTAAGAATCACTTCATGTACAGAGTTGGAAACAGAGTGTGGGTGAAAGATCCTTGTCACTGCCGGTGTACCTTCATGTATCAAGTGGGTCGAGTGACAGATATTGTAAGTCCACAAACAATAATGGTTGATGTCTTGGCATGTAAAAGATCTTTGCCTTTTCATAGACTCTGGAACATCGACATGCAACTCTGACAACTGAAAGTGATCAAGTAATTCAGCTCCGATAATTCCACAGGGAAATTTTGGAAACTCCAGATATGCATGGTGACTTCTCAGGAAAAGACTCGCCAATGCATGTATATAATGATGGTGCCATTACAATGAAGCACCAGGATAAATAGATCTACTCCAGGGTGTCTGATTTGTGATCATGAGATCAGTGTGGAGTGTAGCAAGAAAAATGGTGACTTACTTTATCAAACCAAGCAACAGTGTGTTGCATATATCCTACGTTGGAAAAGAAATAAAGCACACACATGACTTGTTTATATATGAGAAAGTCTTGCAAATTTTTGGTCATGCCTCAACCAATTCTCGACCTAGATATAAACAGGTGCAGTATGTGACCAATGAATAGGCTCCAGGTCATTAACCAGCATGAAAAAGAATTATCAAAGTTTATCCCCTCAAAATTCTACAGTATTTGCTTTTTAAAGCCTACCTGTGACAGTATAGATTACATAAATGACTTACTAATATTTGGTAAGAGGAATTTAGTATGGTGACACAAGATCAGGTATGGCAAATAGGTATACAAAGACCAACCAGTAGTGACTGATTGTTGCAGCTGATCTACTCACCTGCCATTTTCTCCGGAATACGAATTTTCTTAATCGCTTCTTTGACAATGTTCTTTCATGAGAGGTGTTTTCTCGTTTGGATGTTCTCTGTGAAAAATAATAACAAAAGGATTTGTAAAATAGTATGAATAAAGACAAGAAAAGAAAAAAGATAATGGAAAAATATATTCAAAATCCTTTTGAATAAAATCTTGATTAAAAGGAAATGTCTTTTATTCTATTTTGCTACACTATTCTCCTCAATATGATACTTTGATGATATTCAAAGTCAGAAGTTAAATTGATTTGAGTAATATATTCTATAAAAAGTAAAGTGTTTAATTCACCATGTTCATACAAATGAAATAAAAAGATGTGTCATCAATGATAGATCAATATTGTTAACAAGATTGGGGCATCAACTAGAGTTCAGAACCAAAAAATAAATGGTAACCACATTAAGATCTGAACAAAGTGGTTTTCTGAAGTTGTCAAATATTGGATATGAATAAGCCAAATATTTAACAATAGATAAATACAGGGTTCAATGGGTAAATACACCTAAATCCCCAGAATGCAACCCCCTTAATTATTATACAAGGAGACAGATGAGTGAGAGACTAACAAAACTCCATTTGCCACCAAAGATGAAATGAAGGCAAGGATTATGGCAGCATTCACCAGCTTAAACAAGGAGACTGTCTTGAAAAGTTGCAGGGGATTTTGAAGTTGTCTGGAGGCCAAGATTGAAGCCAATTGTGATTTTATTGAATAAATTTACTCTTTAGTATTTGAAATTATTTTTGTTATTTCATGTTTTATTATTTTCATTTTTACGTAATTCAGATAGCAATCTATCCATTCTTTACACCCTGTATATATGACACTCATCCTCTCTCTCTCTCTCTATATATATATATATATAACCTGGGTAGGTTTGTCTGGCTCACTAGGTTTATCTTGATCTGCTCTACGGTTGTATTGAGCTCTTTTGTTAGTTAGTTGTTTACTCGTGTCGGGTTTTTTTTTCTTTGGGCTTCAAACCTGTATCTGTGCGATTTTTTTCGACAGACTTTCATGTTTCTAGCTCTTTCTTTTTTTAAAACCTTTTTTTCCCCTTGAGATTTATTTGATTATTGGCAAATCAAAAATTCGAAGGTTTTTCAAAATGAGTATAGTTACCTATATATATATATATATATATATATATATATATATATATATATATATATATATATGTTAGTGTGTGTGTTAGAAGTATATCTGAAAAGCATCCACTCATTTTAAATATCCTGAGAATCAGTTGTGAGGCCTTGATATAACTTGGAAATAGTAAGAGAAAACTTTACTACACATGTGTAAGCAGAAACTCTCCCATGGGGTTACACATTTGGCAATGTGAGGCCAATGAGTGAATCTGTATACTGTGTGACTATGACAGTCACAATGGCCAAGCAAGTAGATTACTTTTGGGCAGGGCTTTCTTTTCTTTTTGTTTTTTTTATCTTGGACGAAACATTGTCCTCCTACTTAAAGTCTAGATTCAGCTCCCTGCATTTTCTGGCTTTTCCCAAAACTAAAAACCTTGTTTAAATAGTGATTTCAGATTATGGGCAAGATTAGGGAAATAATTTCCAAATAGCTGATTGCAATCTCCAAGGATGAATTTGTGGGCTGTTTTAAAAGGTAGAACTGATCCTGGAATAAATGTGTTAGATCCAAAGAAGAGGAATTTGATGGGAACTAAGGCACCATAGCCAAAGGTAGGACATTTTCTTTTGTTTTTGTTAATATTAGATAACTGGATACCTTTCAGAACACACAAAATAATTATTTATATTGGATATATTTCAATAGTGTAGATATTAAAAAGAAATAAAACTTGTTTATTTTTTTTTTTTAAGAATAATTAAATAAAAAGTATCCCATATATATATATATATATATATATATATATATATTTGGGCAGCAACCTTTCATTGAATATGACTGACAAGGAAAATTTGATGATTTTTTCTAGTATTTGTAAATTTTTCTGTTTGGTGGATGTAAGGGAGCGTAAAAATGGTCTATTGTCCCAAGTGCTTTTGCCCACATTATATATATATATATATATATATATATATATATATATATAAACACACATACACATGCATTATTTTATTATTAAGGAGGCATGGTGGAGTAATGGATAGTGGCTCGGATTGAGGAATCAAAGAGCTGAGTTTGAATTCCAGTTGAATACTTTACATTCACTTATGTGCTAATACCCTTGGGAAAGGTATGAATCCTCTTCTCCCTCCAGCTATGGGTAAATAGCAGGACAGACTAGGTTCTATAGCCTTGGATGGCAACTGGTCTTGGAGAAGGACAACTCTAAATTCAGAAACTGTGGAGGGTTATTTGGTGACCTTGTGGCACGTAGTGCACCAGGTCTCTGTATTCGTCCCTTCAAATGTGTGGTTGGCTCTGCACAAAGCCTTCACCACTATAATCAAATCATATGTGCTGGTGTCTGACTGTCGGTTCCTAGGAACTGAGCTGCTTGACCTTCATATGGCGAATACGACGGGAGAATTCACCACCATAATTTATTTTAGGATATTACATCAAAAACGTAACAAAAAAAGCTACACAAATGCAATCATGTTTCAATGTGTATTAACACATCTCATCAGGTGTTAGTAAATAACTGGTGAGTAGACAATTTATTGAGATTTAAAAACAAGACACAACCTCTTTTCATGAAAAAGGAAGAAAAAGAGTAAGAAAGAAAAGAGAAGAGATGGTTTCAGGGTTTGTTTTGTTTTTACTCAGATCAACCAATCAGAATGGCCTATGCTATGTATAGTGTATATGGTGTGTGTGTGAGTGTGTGTATATGTATATATATATATGTGTGTGTGTGTGTGTGTATATATAATACACATACACACATGTATCTATGTGATATGAGTATGTGAACAAATAAACTCAGACGTTCAATTTAATTCTATATGTTGCTATTAATGCTACGTTTTTTAAGATTGAGCATTTTAATTACAAAGAATGCATTCTTCAGAAAGACACTAGTTTTATTTATTTATTTTGGGGTGGGGTTGGAACCCAATGTATGTCATATGTTAGATAGATAGATAGATAGATAGATAGATAGATAGATAGATAGATAGATAGATAGAAAAAGACTGAGAAAGAAAGAAAGGACTGAGATAGATGGATAGAAAGAAAGAAAGAAACAAACAAACAAAAAGACTTAGATAGATAGATAGATAGATAGAAAAAGACTGAGAAAGAAAGAAAGAAAGGACTGAGATAGATGGATAGAAAGAAAGAAAGAAACAAACAAACAAAAAGACTTAGATAGATAGATAGATAGATAGATAGATAGATAGATAGATAGATAGATAGATAGATAGATAGATAGATAGAGTGAGAAAGAAAGAGACAAAGAAGGAGGGACAATAAAAGAGAGAAAGAGAGAGGGCAAAAGAAAAAGAGTGAGAGAGAGATAGAGAGAGAGAGAAAATCAATTTAAAATTAATTTTGAAAACAATATAAGACTCAAAGAACAAGTGAAATGACGAAACAGTTAATGTCAAAGTTGGAAAGCATTTAAAAATATATTTAAAAATATCAACACTTATCTCTCATACAATTCCACCTCACATTGATTGTATTTAAGCACATATATCGACAATATATATATATATATATCGACAATCTACTTTCATTGATTTCTTTAAAGGAAAGGTTGATCTGTTCTTATTCAGTCAAAATGGCTGACAGCAGTTATGGATACATCAAATCAGTTGATTCTTTCTCTTTTAATCCATTAATAACATCTTTATTATTTTTCTCTTCAAACAAACAAAGAAATCTTCGATTTTTGTTCTACACTTTAGTGATTGGGATAAGTTAAGTGCTTCTGGGAAATCAATAGAAACTTCTTTTTAAATGCATATTTGCATTGATATTTGCAGGTAATGTAACAGTTAGTGAATTGAAAATTCAAAATCAGTGATCCAAGTTCAAATTATGGTTTGTTGCATTCACTTTCGCACAAATACCATTAGGAAAAGTATGAATACATCTCTTCTTCCTCCTAGCTATGGGCTAAATAACAGAGCTGACAATGTATTTTGCATTGTGGTGGCAATCAGTCTAGTAGAAGGAAAACTCTGAATATAAAACCAAGCAGAAGTAGGGTGGGGTTTGTCTTGCCATAGATATGCATGGCACTGTGCCCCTACGACCTTAACGGATTACAGGACATTTGATGTGATATTTATATTGTTTATCTTTAAGATAACAGTGTTCTTCAAAGAACTAATGCCTGGACTTATTAAAGTTTCTGGAGTAGCAACCTTTTCAAAATAGGAGCAACTAATTCGATGTTGGTGTATTGTCAACTTTGATCAACCTCAATGGAGTAGGCATCAAGTGTGAATAGATTATAACTGACTACAAAAGCAACTGTTTTACTTCCAACTCAAAGAATGAAATTGGAAAAGAGGACATCAAAAGAAGAGATTCAAGGATGTTTGAAAAGAAAACATGAAGAAATGTAACATCAACATCAACAGCTGAGAATCGAGTGCAATGGACAAGAATTTCTGGAGATATATTGTCAGAGACAGAACAACAATCTTCAGATCCAACTGATCAGACGAACTAGAGAAATGAAGATGTCAAAAAAAAAAAAGAAAAAAAAAGACAGCAACCACCAAGGCCTAATCCATCATCCGGAACAACCTGTCGTGAATGTCAAATGGCCTTTCAAGCAAAAATCAGTCTCAATAGCCATCTCAGAGTCCATAAATCCAACCGACTGAGGCAAACAAAACAAGACAATCATCCTTGACCTCAAAAGATAGCCACAACTATGGTATATTGTCATCTTTTTACAGGTAAATTAAAACATGAGACTAAATCTCTCATATGTTTATTCAACTCCCGGACTTGGTATATTAACATCTGTGAGTGGGGATGTCCTTTCTTCTCAGGCACTTATATCTTGTAACCCATGAGTGCATATCCCAAGCTCTGTTGTGTCAACCACCTGTTTGTATGTTAGACTCAACCATTGATGTTTTGGTTTATGTGCAAGTTCACACCTGTTGGCTAGGAAGCTACCTTTCAGGTCAACCCGCTGATGCACCAGACTTCTCTGATGCTCTAGTGTGACACTGAGGGTAAAGTCTATTTTGATATTATCTGGGGTTATCCATGTATATATTGGAGTCATCACAGATAAACTTTTCTTGGAGCAAAGATTACTTATTAACATTAAGTCCGATTAAGCTCATCTGCTAATTCTTGGCATTAATCACATTGGAAACAAAACTTATGTTTGCAAATATAAATACAGATTTAATTTATTAGATATTGTATTCAGTTATATTTATTTGAAATTTTTGTGCAATCAATGTTTCTAGGTATGAGTGCACACCATAAAATTTGGCATTCAAAATCTTTTTGCTTTCAAACACTTCTCTTTAGCATATAACAAGTACTGAATAGTATGTTTGTTTGTAGTCATTTTTTTAAATGTAAAGGAAATAATTTATGGCCAGTTTCAGACTGATATATGAATGGTTGTTTATTTTTATTATGGCTAAAAGCAAACATTATTGAATGGAAATTGTTGAGACATATTACTCCTCTGGTTGCTGACTTTTTTGTGATTTCCATTGAAGACAGTCTTGTTTATATCCTGGAACATGTGGAATGCAAAACTTTCCAATAGACATCATACTTATTCTGATTAACCTTTATTTAAAGGATTAATGATTAAGCAGACATGCCTAAAAATATTTTCCGAGTCATAACTCCATGGTTTGCAGGTAAAGCAAAAACTCTGTCATTGACATATACACTGATAAACATCTATGATAGCTCTATTGTGTCGAATAGAATATATATGTAACATCAAGAATAATGTTTCCTTGTGTCTTGAGCATTAGGTATTTTTCAGATTTCGTGATCTGTTGCTCAAATGACTCTGGAGTTAAAATGGTTGTGGAAGTTTAGCTAATACCAGAGTCAAAAAGTAAAATTAACATATATATATATATATATATATATATATTCATACCCATTTTTTATTTAAGAAAATGCTCTTAAAATAATTAACAGCAAAATCTGTTCATACAAACGGATTTGCATATGATTTTATCGATTATTATTCTGTCATTGTACTGCCACTGGCAACTGATGGGAGTAATAAAAAGGAAAAGGACAAAACATTGTAATTACTATCCAGGCAAAGCAATAAATTTTATCAATTCTTATTCTGACATTGTACTGCCACAGGCAACTGATGGGAGTAATAGAAAGAAAATGGAGAAAGCATTGTAATTACTATCCAGGCAAAGCAGCAAATCTAATAATACAATGGTCATTTCATGTTTCGGGCATCTTATTTCAGAGTAAAGATCAGATTTGATTCTAACATTTGTTGTCATTAACCCTTAGGAGACGATAAGGACAATCAATTGTCTGAAGACGACTAGGCCAATCCATCAGCCTGATAATACAAGTCTTGAGATTAGCTGTCTGGTCTTCATGCCAGCCAATCTGATAGATTCTTGCATATCTGGGCCTTTCAATGGTGTTTTCTATAAGAGTTTGCTGTGTTCTATGATTTTATATTGATTGTTTTGTGTTCCAAATGAGGGCATGTGAAAAGGGTTCTGTTTTGGCACTAAAACTCCAAATGAGGCTCCCTCTCTAATTCATATTCACAAAATATGTAACCTCATGTTTTTTGTAAATTTAATAAATGCAACCTCATATGGTTTTTTTTTAATTTAATAAACAAATACTTATAATATTAATTCATTGATTTGTAATGATCTTTAAAAAAGCAAATACTACTTTTGGGAAAAAAAAATGAAAATATGAGTTTCTTTTTAATCACAGCCAGAGTAAAATAGATTAATAATTCAAATTTGTCATTATTTTTATTCTCAATCAGTTTGCAGTATAAAAGTTCTCAATTTATATTCATTTGTGATTTGCCTTTTCACCACAATGACTTTTTTTACATTACCCTCACTTTGAATTCATGAAGATATTTTTTAATAATTTTCTTATATATTTAATTATCCAACCATTTTTTTTCTTTTTTTGCTAATAACCAAGAAATATATAATGACAAAATTGAAAATTATTTGATAAACACTTTTGGGATCCAGATTGAATTGTTATATAATATCAGTCCTCCTATATGGCAATGGATGCTGGACAATCTCCTCACAGATGAAGAAGAGATTTAAAACAGAAACAAAGAAAAGAGTACTGAACTGTTATGTAATATCAGTCCTCCTATATGGCAATGGATGCTGGACAATCTCCTCACAGATGAAGAAGAGATTTAAAACAGAAACAAAGAAAAGAGTACTGAACTGTTATGTAATATCAGTTCTCTTATATGGCAATGAATGCTGGACAGTCTCCTCACAGATGAAGAAGAGGCTTGAAACAGAAATGTAGTTCTACAGAAGGATGCTGAAAATACCATGCACCGAACATGTGAGCAATGACAAGGTTTTAAGGAAAATAACAACAAAAGGACTAACATCAGAAGACATTTTAATGTTTTATTTAATTCATTTTTTTGCAGTGTGTATAGAGATATAGAAGAGGAATTTCTTATTGTTGATTTCTCAAGGCTTCATGTGGGCTGAAGAAATCATCGGTGAAAACATTGTGAAAACAAACAAATATTAATCTGTACCATTAATGAAAAGTAAATAATGACTTAATTAACTGAGTGTCAGACAATAACTGACCTTGAATTTCTTATGCCACTGGATTTTGCAATAAGACTTCATGTTTGATACCTCATAATAGAGCAATCATATATTTTCTAACTCTGTAGATCCCTCTGTAGAATCACAAAAGAAATGTAGTTCTACAGATGGATGATGAAAATACCATGGACTGAACATGTGAGCAATGGCAAAATTTCAGAGAAAATGAAAATAAAATGGATGCTTATACTTAACATTAGGAAAAGACAGTTGAAATTCCTAGAGCATATAATGAAGAAAGAGGGCATGGAAAATTTTATACTCACAGAACAGATTAAAAAGTCAAGAGGGTCAGAGGAAAACAACGTATAACCTACCTTGCGAGCTCAAGTAAATAGATTGTGGAACAAGGTTTATGAAAGATAAGAAAATGACAAAATTTTTTGAGAGCTATAAAAGAAAGTAAAATATAGAGAGCCATGATCACCAATGTTCAGAAGGGACACACCACATAGGAGAAGAAAAATGTTTTTGCAAACAAAGTATGGATGAGGAATGATTCCTAAATGCTGTTGCCAGTTATAGAATGCAAATGTGAACATGGATGAATGAAGTATTTGAGAACACATTGAGAAAATTCATTACATCTTTTACCATTTACTAAGATGAGCCTAATATAGCATAAGGAATGTCTAACATCTTGTCAATGGTCCCCCAGATGAAAATGATACAGATTATGTTTCAATTTCTCAACCTTCACAAATCATAAGAAAGAAAAAAAAATGTTGTATTGGACCAATACTAAAAGACTTCTATTAGAAATGTATTCTCTGTATAAAAAGAAAAATTCAATATATAAAGATTACAGTTATTCTTCAAATTTCCAGATTTAGAAATTGGTCTGTATTTGATGGAAGCTTAGAAAGAAAAATCAAAGTATTGGTTTAAAAACAAAAAATAATGAAAATAAAAAGTGATTTTTTCTTCTTTTTCTCCATCAGAGTCAAACATTCAAACCTGATTTTTTTTTAGAGAAAAGTTATTCAAAACTGGTTAAATTATAGATACAATTAAAAGATGACTTGTGTCTTAAATTCGCAACACATAATTTCTTATACCAAGGTGAAAAGCAAGTATAACTAAGTGTAGAAGGCAATTATTTCCTTTTCTTCAAAACAAATTTACTGGCATCCTTTGGGATTCATGAGGTTAACATGACAACATGCTGGTGAGAATAATTCAGTTGCAGCTTAGGTACCAAGGGAGACAGATGTGGTAGCCAGACTTATTTCGACTGACCATAGTCATGGTGCAATTTCTATTCATCCGAAATAGGACATATCGCCAGGGCTGTTTGGCTATTATGTGTCTTAATTTCTCCATGTCGAATTGTGATGAATTAATATATATATATATGTGTGTGTGTGTGTGTGTGTGTATTGCTTTTTAGTATGATTTATATTTGTGTATTTCATTGTTATATATAAGATGTTTTCATGCTTAACTCATTTTTTGGAATTAATTACTTTGAGATATTCTATTTATTACCATATCACAGATGTAAGTCTTGAAGAGTGGAGAAAATCAAGATATTGAGTCTCTCTTTCCAAACACCCGATGATAAGAAATATCTATTTTACAATTTTTTTGTCAATTAAAAATTAGTTATTTCATTATTCAAATCAATGTATCAACAATTATTTTCACCAACACCGGTCATGAACAGTGGTTTGTAATCAGAATCATTAGGAAAAAAAATTTTCTGGTAGAAATACTATTAAAAGTTGGAAATATGTTTTTGGAGGAAAACTATCCAATAAAATTACTTTTTGAATGTACACAAATATTTTTTGTCAGTAAAATAATAAAGAAATTATAATCTTACATTGAACAGTTGCAAAATGTATCTGTTATTCAGAAAGATATTTCAGCATAAAAAAAATGAAGTTGATTTCCCTTTATGTAGAAAGCATATGTTTTTTACATTTAAAACCTGGGCTCAATTAGTATGTGATGTAATGGAATAACCTGCCACCCCCATGAGTGGTGGCACTATAGGTGGTAAGCACCTATATGTATCTGTTAGAACAAAGGACAGAAGAGTCGAGCTGGGATCTGCAAGAACTAGCTGCCTTCCAATAGCAGCATGCACACAACTGTACTGACTTGGGACGATCATGCACATAACTATTACTTCCTTGCTTATTGTACTGGTTTCTACAATAAACCTGTTACTATTTATCTACCATGTTTATCCATTCCATATTCCTATTAGTACAGAATATAACAGTATGTATACCATTTTTTGGCCTCTACATTAAGTTTGGCTGTTTATAGTAGATGGATACAGAAATTTTTCACCCTCATGTTTAGGATGCACTAGTAATATTGAAGAAAAAGCCTTTATCAGGAAATACAATAGAAGACAACATAATCATATTGACATTGCTATTTCACTTTCAGACATATAAAGAGCATTATCATAGCAAAGTTGACACTGTAAATGAAAAGGCATATTGAGCTTCTGGCACTACTCTTTAACCCCATTTACTCGGAGAAAACTAGCCTTTTGAAAGCAGCCAGGTGAACAAGAAGAATGACAGGTGACTCTGCACAGGTCAGACATATCAAGTTTACACTGTCTATGACGGTTCTAGGTGTCAATAGAGGTCATGTTATACTGCTCGCCAACACTTTTTCCTGCAGCAACTCAATCAATGACACCATTTAAATCAAAGTGCGAGACATGGTGATAAAATATTGGATCAAATAGGCGGCTGTATGTGTTCCAGCAGACAACTCAGCTCCTTATAAAGTTCCTACTGACTCGTAAATGACTGTAAGAATTTTCCTGATTATGACATCTCCAACAAATAGCCTCCAAGATTTTAATCCCCTAGACTAATACATTTTGGATTTTGTCAAAAGAGAAGCCAACCAGCAGCTTTAAAATATCAAGAAGTCATTCAAGACATACTGTTCTCAAGGCTGAGGATGGTTTTATTGAATAACTTCTATTGTTTTAACATGTCAACGTTTTTAAAATATACATCTTGTATTGAATCTCATCATTTTTAACATTATTTGCAGTTAGACAAATTATTATTTGCACACTTAGGAGAAGAATATTTCAGATTCTCCTTATATTTTGCCCACACTCATTTGTAGTCATATCAAGCTTCTTTTGCCCCCATTCTTGTCTATTCATATCAAGCTTCTTTTGCCCACACACTTGTCTAGTCATTTCAAGCTTATTTTGCAGATGCTTGTCTAATCATATCAAAATTATTTTGCCTGTTTTCTTGTCTATTATTATTAAACTTATTTTGCCAACATTATTTTCAAGTCCTGTCAAGCTTATTTTGTCCACAGTCTTGTCTATTCATATCAAGGTTATTCTGTCCATATTTTTGCCTATGCATATCAAGCTTCTTTTGCCTACAGTCTTGCCTAATCATATCAAGCTTGTATATAATAGTTTGTATGATATAAGCATGTATTTGTTTTAATGCCATGTCACTCTTGGATGTAGGTAATCATTACTCTCCACAAATGCATTTTTGTTTTGGTCACTGTGCTGTACAGTCTTTTTTAGGTACTCATCAATTTGAGTACACACCATTTTCATGACAGTGGCATAACAATTGTGAATTCAATCCCTGGGCTGGGTAATGCAGGTATACTCAACATCAGTGGAAATGGAACTATTAATAGACTAGCAATAACTTATATTCATGGCATAAATGTTTTTTTTTATAAAATTTTGTTTTAATTTATAATTATTTTATAATTATATGTGCTAATTTTTTCTGAAATTTTACTAAATTTCATCTGTTGATTATTTTTTTCTTAATATCATAATTCATTCTCAATATATATACTGATGGAAGTAAGTTCCACTTGAACAGCTTCTTCCCATGAACTATTCTTTTGTGGAACTGACTCCTGAGAAGACACTTTCCTAACTATTACAATCTTAAACTGTTCAATTCTAAAGTTAACCATTATCTTACCCACATATCCTCATAAACTGTGCCTCTTACCACTTGCACAACAATCTTCTTCTGTAACCTTCTACCTTTAGTGGTTCTTGGGGCTTGTATAGGGTAAAAATTAGTAAAAGAAATACGTTCCTTTGTTGTCATTTAGCAGAGTACATTAATCTCGCATGTTACTGAGAGGAAGCTTGATCAATGTTGTATGTTTTAGAAATAAAGCATTTATTTGTAAGTGGGTTCAGTATCATACATACCTGTTCAGAATCATCTTTTGTCAGTACATGTGGTTATAATGTGTGAGTTTATTCAAGACTGCATTTGAGCAAGAAAAAAGCCGCTAAGAAAAAGGCAATGATGAAAAAAAAAAAAAATCAATATTCAATAATTGTATCATCAGAACAAAGGAGTTGGACACAGTGTGAATAAAATGTCATGATATGAGCCCTCATTTCTAAGATATTAGTTTGTTAACCAATAAAAAACAACATCAGGTGTACTACATATAAAGCCTTGTCTGACAAAGTAATAATGAGGGCACACAATGAGGGCCCCTAAACTACCAAAAGGTATCTCAACATCAGTCTAAAGCTAGTGTCTGTAAAGAAACTATAAAAATATAAAGTGCCTCTAGATGATTGCATCTACCTTGAATGAAATTAAGTTAGGCTCAATGCATTAAGTATTTTAATATATCTATACAGCTTAATTAACTACAAAAAGAAGGCTATATATATATATATATATATATATATATATATATATATATAAATATATATATATATATATATATAATTCATATATACATATATATATATATATATATAAATATATATATAGGAGCATTCGTATATATATATATATAATATATATATATATATATACATATATAGCATTCATATATACATATATATATAAATATATATATATATATGGAGCATTCATATATACATATATATATAAATATATATATATATATAGAACATTCATATATACATATATATATAAATATATATATATATATATATGGGACATTCATATATACATATATATATAAATATATATATATATATATATAGAGCATTCATATATACATATATATATAAATATATATATATATATATGGGAGCATATATACATATATATATATATATATATATATATATATATATATACATATATATATATATATATATATATATATATATATATATATATATATATATATATATATATATATATATATATATATATATATGGGAGCATATATATATATATATATATATATATATATATATATATTCATATATATATATATATATGAGCATTCATAGATTTATATATATATATATATATATATATATATAGGACATTCATATATATATATATATATATATATATATATATATATATATATATATATATATATATATATATATATATATATATATAGGATATATATATATATATATATATAGACATTCATATATATATATATATAGGGGCATTCATATATATATATATATATATATATAAAGGCATTCATATATATATATATATATATATATATATAGAGCATTCATATATATATATATATATAGGAGCATTCATATATATATATATATATATATATATATATATATATATTTATAGGAGCATTCATATATATATATATATATATACATATATAAATATAGGAGCATTCATATATATATATATATATTTAGGAGCATTCAGTAAAGATTAAAGTCATTTCAGTGACTTAACAGTTATAAAAGTTTGTAGGATGGGATTACTAACCATTGCACTAAAGCAAAGTGTTCAATATATATACAGGTAGATACAGTATCAAGTATAAAGTTTCAAGTGTGGGGTACCCAATGGTAGGTGAATTCACTTCTTTGAGATTAGTTTGTTAATAATAAAGTCAATGATAGGCTACATGTGCTTGGTCATCCTGGAAAAGTGACAACAACTGGACACTGTGAGAAAATAAAGTTAGATGTTTTGCAGGTATATGGAGTGCCAACACCTTTTTTTATATGGATGATCATAAAATTTTGTTTTTTCAATGCATATTTGAAAGTGGGCAAAAAGAAATTTCTAAGAATTTTTTTTTTTTTCCGAATCAAATCTATCCCGTTTTTGGCTTCATATTTGAGGAGGTGTTGAAAAGTTTGGGGGCTGACAAAGAAGTTCTTCAAAGAATAAAATTTTACTGTTTGGCCAGGTTATGGGAAATAGGTCGAGACAAGAACTTTTCAACGTTTTGCCCACACTGTTGTCTCTTTATATCTACCTATGAAGTTAGAATAAAGCAAGAAGGCGCTACAAAGCAAAGAAGATGCAAGAGAGTATGAAAAAAAGTTAAGTAGGCAGCAAAATATATTTAAATAGAAACAAAAGGCAAAATATTTGACGCTCTTGCCTCCAACTTGTATAAAACATAACCCAATGAAAAACAATGCCTGGAGCCATTTTTAATCTTTTGCTGGTCTATACAGCTATGAGTATGTATTTGTTTTAATGCCATATCCCCTCAGAATGTAGGTGATCATGACTCTCCATAAATTCCTTATTTATTAATTGTATTCTATGGAAATATAATATAGTGAATTCACTTTGAAATTCCAAGTTCTTTCTCTTAGATTAGTTGCTAACTTAAGGATAGAGAACCCAGTCTTTTATTGAGCCTGAGCTTATTTTCTGCACCGATAGCTGTTATACTACCTGCACACCCATGTAATATGGAATAAAATTAATGTAGGTATTTCTGGAGTATTTTAATTGTTTACCTTTAATTAAATAAGTCAAATCACAAAAATGATAATTTGAAATTGGGATATGTTTATTTTTTTCTCTTTTTGTCCCAGGTGATTTTTTTCCTTATGATTTTTACATTTGAAGTTCCAATATATTATTAATAGCATTATCACCAAAAGTGGTAAAATATCTTATCAGCCACTGCAGAAAAATCAGTAAAATCACTCCAGTAAAGTCAGAAAAATCACTCCAGTAAATCCAGTAAAGTCAGTAAAATCACTCCAGTAGAATCAGTAAAATCACTCCAGTGAAATTAATAAATTCACTCCAGTAGAATTAGTAAAATCATTCCAGTGAAATTAATAAAATCACTCCAGTAGAATCAATAAAATCAGTAAAATTACTCCAGTAAAATCAGTAAAAATCACTCCAGTAGAATCAGTGAAATTAATAAAATCACTCCAGTAAAATCAGTAAAATCACTCCAGTAAAATCATTTTCAGTGCTTTCATCATCATCATCATCATCATCGACAAATAGTTTTGAATTGTTATGTGGTTCCCTGCCAGAATTCAGAATTTGCAAAAATACTGAACATTTCCCCATAAGCATATAATATGTTACTTATGGGAGGGGGCAGGATGTTATTGAATGAAGTTTAAATCATATTTTGATGCAAATATAGTCATTTTGGGAAAATATGTAAAATAGGTTTCACTACAAAGGTGGGAAAAATTAAATTGCATGAACTGTAGTTATTGGATTATAGCTGGACGTCATCGTATCAGAAAGATATCTCATTTGTCAACCTCTCCTTAGTGATTAACTTTAACAAACTTTTGTCAGATGTAGTGATGGTGCTGATTAAATGAGGTGGGAGTGGAAGAATGCCATTTTCATGGACTTCTCAAAGCACTTTGCGAGCGTCACTTTTATATATCTCTGATCAGTCTCACCAATCAGTGTTGAGCAAAGTATTTTGGTCCGGCCTGAATGTGGGCTGGGAGCTGTGATTTATGACTTTTCCTAATTAAGCTGGCAGGAGGAAGGAAATCAAGCTCCATAAAAGAGGAACTTTTTTGTCAGCTAAGTAGTCCACACCAATGAGCGCTACAAGGAAGATGGCTATTGAACACTCTTTGCTTTGCCCATTTCCAAAATCTGGTAGGATCTGTTCTGTTTTGCTCTTGAACCAACTAGAACGATTCCTTCAATTGTTCTTTGTCATCCTTGACTTTTGAGAATAGGGTCATTTTTTGATTACGCTACACAACAACAGCGATCCCCCAAGAAGTTGCATCTAAAGCCCAACTGCGTGTTGGTCCAAGTCACAAGGATACTTTCTTTTCTTTTTATGTGCCATGTCCTTTCAGGATATAGGCGATCATAGCTCTCCACTTCCCTTTGCAGCTCTCAACAAGTTCCTTCTCTCTGCTACCTCCCCCAGACCATGTTCTGTCATCCACTTAAGACCACTAGGTATGTCGTGCATTGTTTTCCCTTGTCTTTCTTTCCCTCTATTCAACTTCTGAGTATCAGATTCTCCACGCCCTCCTTCCTCATTATGCATCTCAGAAACTTCATTTGCCTCTTCCTGATGTTAAGTATAAGCCTTGTTTGCATCCTGTCTAAGACATCGTTGTTCACATGCTCACTCCATGATATCCTTAGCATTCTTATGTAGAATCACATTTCAGTTGCCTCGAATCTCTTCTTCATCTTTGAGGAAATCGTCCAACATTTGCTGCCATAAAGAAGGACAGATGTCACGTAACAGCTCAGTATTCTTTTCTTTACACAAACAGATTAAAGAGAAAGATAATTAGATTAAATTAATTTTTGATTAGTGATGGTGTGATTCTAAGACTGGGATTAAATATAAAATCTAATTTAGTTAATTTAGCTTGTCAGTCATTTGCGATAACTGAAATTGATTAAGGTGTTTGCTTTCAAGCAACAGACCTCTTCCTTCTTCTCTCGTTCGTCTGTATGACATGATGTCAACCAAAGTTTTTCCCTTTTATTCCACCCTCACAGACTCGCTATTTATACCTGCGTTGTTGGGAGTGGTGGTGTTGGTGGAGGAGCTAATATTTGTATGCGAGGCTTCCCATTTTATAATTTCAAAGTGGATTGAATTTTTTTTTTTCATTGTACATCTGCATGCAAGATAGGAATTTCGGAATAATCCATTTCACTTTTAATGACGGTCGCGATCTTTCAACAAGACCTGACACACCAAGCAAGTTCGCTTTGCGGGAGGTGAGTTTTTTTGTTCCTCACATTCTTGTAAAATACCATAAAATATTGAAAAATGATAGTCTACCTTTGTTTTTAATAATGTACATAGTAAAATACTTATCAGTCACTAATAATTATTTTAAATATTTATATTTTAATTTGAGAGTAAAAAATGAGCAAATAATAAATTGATGAATATTCATGATTTTAATATTCCTTTTAAGTTACTTTAAATGTTTCAACAATGAATTCAAAATTGTAATCATTAAATTACACCAATAAGATTCAATCACATGCCAATCAAATTAATTGATGGATTCACTCATGTTTGATTGGTTGACAGGGAGACAGATATAAGCTTGGGCGGAGTCAAATATCAGAAAGTACAAGCATGTAGACAACTAAACTAAAGCTATTGCTCTATCAGAATAATAAAAAAAAACGCTTTTCCCTTTAAAAAGATAGGAACAAAAGAAAAATAAAATAAAAAAAAGCAGTAAGAACCAATGGCACATCAATCAAAATAACTGAATGCTTTGCAAATGTTAACTGATTGGCTGAGAGGAAGATGGTTACGAGCATGGGCGGAGCTAAATTTAAGTTAGACAAGCATTTCAAATCTAGCGCTCATACTCTACCAAAAAAAAAATGTATGAGTGAAATATTCCTTCCTTTTTAAGGGATGAAAAAAAAGAAAAGAAAAGGCGAGCAAAGAAAAAACCCAAAACAAAACAAAAGGCAGCGTCTCAGATAAAGACTGACCGCCAGAAAATTGATCCACGGATCCACGCACTGTTGGTGATTGTTTTTGGTCAGATCAGCTTGATTATAATTGAGCAGAGTTTCCTGAGAACAAACAAACATTATAATTGTTATTTATGAAAATGTTTATCAGATTTAAAATAAGAGTTAGGCAAAAAATGGACCTTCATGCCCGCAATAAAACAGAGTATCAAAAAGATGTTTTTTTCCGATGACACCTGCTTTTATTTTAAGAACCTTCATTTTTTTAGGCAATGTTTCTTGTTTTAAAAATTTATTACACTTTAAACAGTAAATTTTAACACCCGAGCATCATTCACTGCTGAACTATTTTCTCTCAGAATTAGTACGCGTTTCCGTAAAGTGATTTTTTTTGTACTTAATTTAAGAAGAAAGTTAACTTTCAACTCTATGTAAACATCGACAAATAAAAGAATAACAAAAGAAAAAAACACCTAACCCTAATTTGACTTTAACTTTCTTCTTAAAAAAAAATAAAAAAAATAAAAGAATAACCAAAAAAAAAAACACCTAACCCTAATTTGAAAGTTAACTTTCTTATTAAAAAAAAAATTACTTTGTTATTCTTTTATTTGTCAATGTTTACATATATTTGAAAGTTAAATTTCTTCTTAAATTAAGAACAGAAATTTTTTAAAAAAATCACTTTACGGAAGCGCGTACTAATTTCTACAAAGAATTACTGTGAAGAAAGTAAATAGGCCCAAATTGTATACGTCCACCAACAAAATTCAGCACTGAATTACTTATCAATAAGCCAGTAATGGCTGACGAAAGACCAGGAAAAGGTCCGATTTTTTCGGGTCGTTAGCATTCAAAATTGTAGGTTTCTTCAATATCTAATTGTTGATTCGAGTTCAGCATACACATTTGCACGGAAATAAGACTATTTTGGAAAAATTTGAAGGGTTATTAGCGCTCGGGTGTTAAAATGAAAATCTACCAATTAAACATATGAAGGTGAATTTATACATTTTGTTTGTTCTTGTGAATTGACAACAAAACTAATAAACACTATTTATTTATTAAATTGTTTATTGGAATGATTGGCAAAACATCGATTTGAACTTTAAAATGGTTGGTCCAGATATTTTAATTTAGCAAATGTTTATAAATTTATGAATAATTTTTTTTTTTTTTTATATTTCTCTATAAATTACTAAATGATAGATATTGAATTTTTTAGTGTTACACTGTATTAGTTTTTAGAAAATTGCAAATATAAAATTATTATTCTTGTAAAATATAAAATTATTATTCTTGTAGTAAATAAACAATATTGTTTAATATTTTTGTTGTAAATTCTCAAAAAAAAAAAAATGTATAAATTCACTTTCATGAGTTTTTTTTTTTTGTTTTTAGGTTTTAATTCTAGTCATCACTTTTTAAAAACAAACATTGCCGAGGAGTGACAGTAGTTAAAATAAAAGCGGTGTCATTGGAAAAACCGTCCCTTTGACACTCCGTCTGTTTGTAAGCATGAAAGTCCATGTTTACCCAGAGTTTTTTTGTTTTTGTTGGCATTTATTATTATTATTATTATTATTATTATTATTATATAATCAGAGAGTTAATGAATTTAGCGCACAAAAACAAAATGAATAATATGTGTAGGATAACAATTCACGGATATTATTGTTATAATAATAAAACTAAATTTAATATATCTTTTGGTTACAAAGGAAAACACGAATAAAAAATAAACAGAAAAGAGAAAGAAATAAAAAGCGGGAACAGAAAGATGGAGTTAGTGAAATTGATAAAGCATTAATAATTTATAGTTAAATTGGGTTTTATAAAAATATCCTTATCTTTGTTTTGTATCTAACCAGTTTTTCTATTTTCGATTACAGCCATTCAGGCCTCTTCTCTTCACATCTCAATTCAAACTGTATACAGAAAGTTAGAACTATTCAAATACGAGAGAATATTAGATTCATTATTGGGTGCGTTAATTGAGATCTGAAATAATCCAATATTAGTACAAAGTGACTCATTAGCATGGGTTCGAGTGAAACTCAAGTACCAATCAAGCGTGACTGTGGTTGGTCACTGACGTCACAACAGTAACAGTATTAGTCAGTCAGTTTTGAGAATGAGTGACAAGCTTACCAATTCTGTGTAGTGTACTACATTAAGAAAACAAATAAAGGTTGAGAGTTCTCGTTTAAAAATGTCTGCTAAATATTGATATGGAATAAATCAAGTTCAAGAGTAAGTATCAAAATGATAGAATATTTTCTGAACCTGTGTTAAGAATATAACATGTTGGGTTCCTGGGATCAATGATGAAATCTGATTACAGATGCCAACTTGACAATAGCCAACTTAGGGAATAAAAAAGCTTTTATGGGTTGATTTCTAGCTTCAATTGAAGTCTTAACATTGTTTTCACACCAAAAGTATCATGTCAAATAAACTAGTTGTTGACACCCACAAAAAAACCCCAAAAAAAACAAAACTGTATCAGAAAATGAAAAGCACGAGATAATTTCGATTCGGACTGAGATAACTCATAGTCAGCATCAATAATGTTAATTATGATGATGATTGTAAGCACTTCCGGGCCCACTAGAGAATGCTGGGAGCAAGACGGATCCAGCAGAGTTTTGAAAAAGTTGTTAAGTTTACCACGTCTCGTGCCGGCTTTGTGTCGCTTTGACTTTTCAGCAGAAAGTCTCATATAATTTATCTTTCGACCTAAGCACTCTCATAATGAAAACTGCCAAACACGGATTACCTCGTGGTTAGCAATCAATGTGTTAATGGATCATTTTATCATCTTCTCCTTCTAGACTGGTTGAGGGGGAGGAAGGATATACAATTGACAAAACTCAGTCGGAGAAAACCATGATTGAAAACAAGTTCCAAGTTGGCATTTTCATTTTTCATCTTGTGGAGGACCAGTTTCCAGCCATTCACAAGTAAGGTGATAATGCCACAAAGATGAAGGGTTTACTGGGAGTGGAAGAGAATGAGAAGACTTTAGTGAGGAGAAAAGGCAATAAAAGAACAGGGTCAAGGAAGACAAAAGATGTCGAGTTTTTAAAGTATGAAGTTAAGCGTGGTAAGTTTGATGGAACCTTGAATTGGAGCTGATGCACACAAGAGTTTCAAGTATACTTTATAGCGTATCAGGTTCAATTCAAGGTGTCGCACACATATCAACAGATTAGGTGATAATAAATTTTAAAAACATATATTCATATGAATCAACAATAGCGTAGTCAATAAAATAAAGCATTCAAATTCCTTGATACTATTTTAGAGGGCACAGAAGAATTTAAATTACAAACATTTACGTGGCATATAATCACTAAAGAGTAGGGAAGGATTTTAAAATGATAATTTAGCTTGTACTACTCAATAAGTATATCAAAACCGGATACTCAACAGCTGGTGACATGATATAACAATCAATAATAGATATAGGCATATAATAAGTAGCAATAATATAACTGTTGGTATTACATTTGAATGTGAAGACTATATATAGGATATGAGCACAAGTTTATATAATTTTGTGGATAAGTATAAACTTAAAAATTGCAACAAAATACATTTACAGAAATATGAAAAATACTGAAATACTGACATTCTAAGATGTTGGTGCTTCCTAATCACAATAAATACATTTTACGGACGAGTGCAGCAGATATTTTTCCATGATACCACTTTTATTTTAACTACCTTCACTCTTCAGCCATGTTCATTGTTTTAAAAAGCAATGATTAGAATTGTAATAAAACCTAAGCATATTGATGGAATATTCCATACCTACCTTTCACCCCTCCAAGATAATGCACTTTTCACGAATAATCACCTATTAACCAATCAGCATCTTAGTTTCAGCAAACTAGGCTTTTCATTGGCCGAGACCTCTAAAACTGTAGCAAGTTTAAGCGAAAATATCTTTTCGCGCCTAATGTTTTTGAGCCAATTTTTAGACCCAAAACTCAATAAATAGAAGCAGTCAGAATTACAACCCTCGTGAAGCCCTCTGGGTAGGCAAAAGACTTTGTTCAGCAGGCTTGGAGAAATATCCAAACTGTCGTCTCTGTACGGGGGAAGTCGAGACCATTGGTCATGCTTTCTTTCAGTGCAAGGCGGTAGTGCCGTTGTGCAGGTTTGTTGAAGGCCTCATGGTTCGCATGCTGCAGGGAAAGTTTTTTGTCCTTGAAGCCAGTTCTGTTTGTAGCAATGTGGTGCCGCAGATGACGAAGGCTGAGCACTATGAGTTCTGTTGCTTGCTAGGGGTTATGAGAGTCGTGATTTGGACGACGTGTCAGAAGGGATGCTATGAGGGCGAGAAGTTCACTTCTTCCCAACTGATCTTGTTCTCTAAGCATCAGCTTAATGTCAAGATTAGGATGGAAAGGCGGCGGTTCACCTCATCAGAAGTATGTGCCGAGTAAAGGGGGCTGACCTTGAGTGGCATTTGGATGCCGGTTAGGCATTAGGATATTGTTTTCCTGGGTTCAACATAGGCAACCTATCCCGAAATTAGGTTAGCATAGGTCTTGTTTTTTGAGTTTTAGTTTTTCTTCTTTTCAGTAAACTTAGCTAGGGTGTGTTTGCTCATTGGACCCTTTTATTTCTGTCCCCACTTTTTTTTCTTCCTTTAGTTTAACTCCCCATCCCCCCTTCGTTTAGGTGGTCAGTGATGTCAGTTCTCTGGTGGATGCGGGGCGCCTTTCGTTTCGTGTGTGTGTTTTCGTATTTGTTGTTGTGTATGAATGAGTGTGTGCCTGTGTGAATGCTTGGGAGGAATGAGTGTGTCCTTTATTTTCATAAGTCCCGCATCGATTTCATCCGGTTAACTGATATTTCTGCCACATTTAAAGTTTGTGGGGGGTTTTAGTACTAACACTAATTTTGTTTACTTTCTTGTAAATATATTTGTCATATTGTATATACTCATTGGGGATCTTTTTAAAAATTGTTGTTTTTTATGCCCCCCCCCCCGGACAAAACTTGTACATAAGGGGAGTATTTAGGATTTTCATTGAGTCAAACAGGCATTTTAGTGAATGTAGTAAGAAAGGTATGGATAAACGTGTTGTTTTGGTGAAAGGAATATTGTTTTCTGGGTCAGTGGTTGTGGCTAGCTAAGTTTTATACTAAGACAAGTGATGACCATCCTTTACCCCACCCCCCTTTTTGGCCTTGTGCCACATTTGTTGTATTATTACAACAATAAATATTGTCAGAATTACAACCCTGGAAAGATGCTAAACTAATCTACGCCAGTCAAAACTTTGACCTATTACACTTTTCCCGTGCAAATTCTTCTGACTCAACAAACAGCATTTCGCTCTCCCAGGAACATTACTTACAATACTTCAGAAAGTGAATTAACACACTACTAAAACAGTATTTGTAAATTTTAAACAAACACCAAAACAACAACTCAAGGTACACAACTCTTACAAACTTCGGACAATAGTTTTAACATACACGCACATACACACTAGTAACTGAACTCTCACAAAATACATTTTTGTACATGAAAAAACTCTTTGTTTAATTTCAAACACAAACCTTAATAACAGACCTACACACATTGAGACTCAGCATAAATATACTACATGATTCAATTCAACTAGTCACACTTGTCCAACAATATCTGTCTTATTTGTGTATGTTGAATTTATATAAATCGATGTTATTGTTAAACCTTTAATCACGTTGTCCTTATTTTGGTTTCTCTGAAATCATTTGCCTTCAATGTTCTTGTTTTCTTTACTTGTTGTGGATGAATGTCCTGTGAACACCTACATTTCTATCCCTTCTGATAACCTATCCTCCTGATATACAAAATACATTCGCTAATCCAAAACAAAATGATGAAAGTGAATTTATACATCTGTCTTGTCCTTTAGAATTTACAACAAAAATATTAAACACTATTTATTAGATTCTTTATTTACAAGAATATTTTTTGTATTTACATTTTAAAAATTAATACAATTAAAGCTAATGCAATATTTATCATTTACCAATTTATAAAGAATAATTGTGAAAACAATTTTTTATTTATAAATTTATAAACATTTACTAAATTTTTTTTTTTTTTGCAATGAATAAATTTATTGAAACAAAACAAGTTCAGTTGACCACTGATGACAATTCCAGGACAACGTAACTATAAACAATTTTTTTCTATCCTCTGCCAATTACTAAATTATTATTATTTACCATTTTAAATTATTATTATTATTTACCATTACTAAATTATTATTATTTACCATTTTATGAAGGTTGAATTGGTTATTAGTTTTGTTGTCAATTTTCAAGAATAAAGAAAATGTATGAATTCACTTTCATATTTTATTACAAATTTTAATCATTCCTTTTTAAAACAATAAACATTGTCAAAGAGTGAAGGTAGTTAAAATAAAAGCAGTTTCATAGGAAAAAAAGCACCCTTTTATTGACACTCCGTCTTATTGCAGGTACAAAGGTCCGTGTTTGCTGATATTTCAAAGGCCTTTACAAGATGTGGCATAGAGGGTTATTGCACAAGCTGTTGAATTACTGGAAGCACCTTCTCATCATGTCCTTCCTAATAGGTAGGCCCCTGAAGGTAGTTGTTAACAGCTAGTTCTCCAAGGCCCAAGCGATCAACGCAGGTGTCGCCTAAAGCTTGCATCTCAGTCCAACCCTCTTTCTACTTGGTATAAATGATTTATGAAAGAGTATACCCTGATCATTTGTGAATATCATTGCTGTTGATACGGTATAACAGATCAGTGGGGAAAAAACTGACTGGTCACATTTAATGCCTTGAAAACCAAATTAGTTACATACCACCATTGTTGTGCAAACTCTGAATTTTTGACAATTGTAATGAACTGGTGTTCTTTCAGGTAGGTTCTGTGCATTGAGTGCCTAATGGAACTTAAGCTCATTCCAGACCTTAAGATTCATTGATAAAGATGCTAAAAAATTGTCAGTTCTCTGTACTGCTTCTCTCAGTTATGTGCCATGCATGATACAGGCTTATGTGATTATGTATCTTTCGATACATGACTGACGAGGCAGATTTTTCCCCCCGCAGTAGGTTGCCATTTCCTTCTGCTGTAGCTCATTTGACATCCAAGGCTATAGAACCTGGTCTGTCCTGATATTTAACACTATGAAAGTGAAAAAATAAGTTTTAGTACCAGCAATGCATTTTTCAGTTATATGCGATGCGTGATACACGCTTAGGTGGTCATGTATCTTTCGATACATGATTAACGAGGTAGATTTTTTCCCACAGTAGGTTGCCATTTCTTTCTGGGGTAGACCAGTTGCCATCCAAGGCTATAGAACCCGATCTGTCCTGCTATTTACTCATAGCTGGGAGGAAATGAAGATTCCTCACCTTTTCCAAGAGTATTAGCATGTAAGTGAATGTAATGGATTCAACTGCTGCCATATATAGGCAGGAGCTGCCCATTCTTTACTTTCCAGTCCAAAAACGTCTCCATGTCCTTGTTGGTGATGAATTATTTTCCACCCTACAACTAGTTTTTCACAGATAAAATGTTGCACGCCTCTGGCTCCTCTATTACTATTTCCATGGAAACTGTTCAGGCAAACTACATTTTTTAGTTGCAACAATTCTAATCTTCATGGCAAAGACCCTCCATGCCACATACATTGTAGCGAACTACCTTCATTCCTTTTGTATTCCATTAGTGAGATGTAAGTTCCACTTGAGCTGATTTTTCTTATGAACCACTACTTTATGGAACCAACTCCCCAGAGGATGCTTTCCTAATCACTATGGTCTTAACTTATTAAGTCCAGGGTTAATCATTATCTTCACCACATATCCCCATAAACTGTGCTTCTTATTTGTAACCCTCTACATTGAGGAGCTCTTGTGCCTTTTACAAGGTGAATATTATTGTAAAAAAAATTAATCTAATCATCTATAATATCTGACACACTTGATCAGATCTAAAAATATTTTTTATTGGTTTCTTCATTTTTCATGTCTTATACACACAAATAATTCTAAAATTACTTGTAACTATACTGATCAGGTAAAGATGCCCAACCTTCTAGTCATATAGCCAGTTCTGGGTCAAGTCATGCAATATGAATAAATATATCGACACTACATTTTTTCAGAAATCATACTCGAAATGAAGAATCACATCCGAGATCAAACTCCATCAAATGCATTCTGTGAATTTTACATTTTTGACTTAAATTATGTTTTAACAAGTTTTGGCACTTTGTATTAGAAACGAGAAAAGAGAGTTTGTCGATAGTCAAGAATTAAGATAGATGTTACGGACAGAACATGGCTGTTATATGTGTACCGTAAATGTTTTGTTAGTGATTTTATTTTAAATATAAATTATAAGTAGTTTTTTATTGTGGCATTGCAGATTATTTTATTATAGAAAATGAGAAAAAGTGGTTAAGAATACAAGCAGATAGAAAAAGATTATGATGAGTATTTTAAAGAAATTAATGGATAAATAAAATAGTGTTTAGATTTATAAAATATACCCAGAATGACATGTGTGCTCGTTAATCTAACACTGAGTTACAAATAAATTTAATTTCAGCAATATAAATATATACAACTTTTTCCTTTTAAGTATACTAGGTGTAAAGTATAGTGGCTCGGATTGAGATATTCCAGTCAGATTCATTACATTCACTTATGTACTAATACCCTTGGGAAAGGTATGAATCCTCTTCTCCCCACCAGCCATGGGTAAATAGCAGGACAGATCGGGTTTTATATCCTTGGATTTACGTAAAACCTTTCACTGATTCAATCAGAAAATCAACTGGTCGACTGCAGAAAGAAATGGAAATCTTCTGCAGGAGAAAAATCTGCCTCATCAGTCATGTATCGAAAGATACATGATCAACTAAACATTTATCACACATGGCATATAACTGACTGACATTTATCTGACAATAGCCCATGATAGAGTAAAATTAGTTATGGGAATTGTTTACCCTATTTTGTAAATTTCCTTTAGTTCCATGATCACATAAGGTACTTGTCACATTACAACTGTTCAGAGAAAGGAACTTCGCTCTTATATATAAAAAATAGCTTTACGATGCAGTTTCTGATTGAATCAGTGAAAGGTTTTACGTAAAATTCTATCCTTAGTTGATTATACTTGTTATCACTAGCTTAAGATTTATTTAGAATTATATCAAGTTTGGAATATTCTCAAAATGTTTATCGGCAGTAATTAACAATCTAAAATGCTATGTTACTAATCAGATACCAACGAATAAATAAAAAAATCAATATTCGCCTTTTACTGTACTTTCCTCTACCCAAAGTTATATAATTTCATAAAAATACTGCTATCAAAACGACAACCTCCAAAAATAGTTTTCATTAAATGGCATCAGATATATTTTCATGGTGAAGACATCATGACCACTAGCCCAGAAAGTCCAAGCAAAATGAAGACATCATGACCACTAGCACAGAAAGTCCAAGCAATACTTCACTATAGCATCAGTCTGAAAGTGTCAATCAGTGATGTGCCATACGTGATACATGCTTAGGCGATCATGTATCTTTCAATACATGACTGACGAGGCAGATTTTTCCCCCCGCAGTAGGTTGCCATTTCTTTCTGCTGTAGCCCAGTTGACATCCAAGGCTATAGAACCTGGTCTGTCCTGATATTTAACACTATGAAAGTGAAAAAATAAGTTTTAGTACCAGCAATGCATTTTTCAGTTATATGCGATGCGTGATACACACTTAGGCGATCATGTATCATCCAAGGCTATAGAACCGGGTCTGTCCTACCATTTATCCATAGCTACAGGGAAGAAGAAGAGGATTCATACCTTTCCCAAGGATATTAGCATGTAAGTAATGGATTCGACTGGAAATCAAACTCTTTTCTGTTGATGACAGTTCAAGATATGCTGTGGTAGAGTTAGCAATAAAACCTCAGGATTCAACTTTGATAGGAAATAGATTAGTCGTTCAGCTCTTTTCTATTCATTGCTCTCACAGATATTTGCACTTTTCCAGCTTATGTTAATGTACCCTGTCAATATTTTCTTCAAAGCGAATGGTTAATTCAATGCCATATTTTTTTTTCTAATGATTTGATCAGGTCCCAAGATGAGGACGAAGAATGGTTGAACTGAAGTCCCAAATATTCTGAGAGGTTCCACTCATTACAGCCATCAAGCAAAGCACATTGTACTTTTATTTTTTGTAAAAGTAGTTGCCGAAATATTTTTTGCATTTAAGAAATTTATTTTTACTCAGGTTGATGAAATTTTATTGATTTCCTAATGATTTTTTGTAGCTTTGGCAAGGATCCCACTACTGAGTTCTGTATATCTTTTCAGGAAATGTTCACAACCAGTAAGAATGTATTTAAGACTGACAATCTTTCCATCTGCATTCCACTGATCATATCATATCGATCTCAGCAATTATATAGTCCATATATATTCGAAAAGAAGTAAACGGTGGTCTAACATTTATCACTAAGAGAAAAAGAATTGGTGAACAGAATTCAATTTCCTGCTGTTGCTGTCTTCATTTTGCACTAATGTAAAATTTCTCATTACTGGTATGCCACAGAAAGAACAATGTAGGTGAATGAGTGAACTTTTCAGTCAAATCAATTTATGCCATGATCTTGTAGATCTTTGAGGTACTATGCTGGATCTTGACTTTTCAAGACAACGACTTGATGGTGGTCATCTCACCAAGAAACAAGGAATAATTGGGTGAGACAGATTCATGCCTTTCACAAAGATGACTTTGTAATGGACTCAAACTAACTCATCTAGAATTTGATCTCTATTTAATTTTTCAAACTGTTAACTGTTAGGCCAACTCTACATCTATTTATATGGTCCACTTTCTCAGTGTACAGCAGGATTCAAGCCCCCCCCTCTCCCCTCCCTCATTTGTTAGACATTGCGAGTCATGATCCTTACACTTCTCCCACACTGACTCTCAACGTGTTGAATTCAGAGTAGTAGTTTTTTTTATACATGTCTTATAAAAGCTAAAGAGCTATCTACCCTACAATATCCGGGACAGAGAGAAGATGCAGTCATGCCTTTACCAAGAGCATTAATGTGAAGTGAAGACAATACCTTTAGGCAAAATTTGAACCCTAACTGCTGATTTCATTTTTCTATGCCAATAATTGTTGTGCCACCCACACACAAGTACACGCACACACGTCCATAATATAGTGATAAAAAAAAGCATTTATTTTACACTATAAATATTTTTTCAACATAATTTTCTAAGAGGTGTAAACATGGGTCACTTCTACATCCATGAGTGTGTGTGTATGTATGTCTGCATATGTCAATGAGTGAACATGCGTGTGTGTGTATGTTTGCGTACATGTGACTGGCGTTCTGACAGCAATTTTTCCTCGCACTACAATAGAAACACTAATGGGCACAGCCATATATAGATCCAAAATTTAAAAATTATCAGTTTGTCTGACAGTTGCAGATGGTGGGAGCACAGGGTCATGGACTCGCATGAATCCAAGTGTATATATATATATATATATATATATATATATATATATATATATATATATATATATATATATATCGTTAAAACCTTGGTGTATAGAGCGCTTAAAGTGTGTTCCCCATTAGATTGGACCGTGAATTTGGGAACATTAGAGAGATTTTCCTTAGTAACGGCTATCCGGAGGCCCTTATTGACTATATTATTAGTAAGAAAACTAAGGAATTTCATTCCCCTAAAATCCAGGGGCCTTCTAAATGTCCGGTTTATTTGAAGATTCCCTGGATTGGGGATAGTGGTCAGGGCTTAATTAAGCAGGTTAGCAAGTCGGTTTCCGGTTGTTTCCCATCAGTTGCTTTACTAGGTCTGCGTTTCCGTCTTTTCGCAAGGATGTATTGCCCTACATCAAATTGAGTAATTTAGTATATGAATTTAATTGCCAGTGTGCTGCTGGTTATGTGGGGCGTACAACCTTGCATTTGGAAACTAGAATTAATCAGCACGTACCTTCCAAAATACGACTTGGTAAGATAGATAGAATATGCTATCTTCCCCCCATGAATATGGAATCGGCTATTGCTCAACATTTAGTTGAGAATATAGCTTGTGCCAAGTTGTATAAAAAAGAGTGGTTTAGAATTATTCATACAGCCGATTCCAATAATCATTTGAAGATTTTGGAATCGGTCTGTATAGGATTAAGAAAACCTTCTCTCTGCCGGCAGAAAGAATTTATAAGGTCTCTGAATCTGTTGGGGGATATTTTATTTTAACTGTCCCTCGATAATTTATTTACACGATCCCTTCCCTCGTTACAAGTATATATACTTGTTCGTTATTTTAGTGTGTTTCCCCCTCTTTTTTGCTCTTCAATATCGCTATTATTCATTTCGCTAATCCAACGATTGTCTCCTGATGAGATGTTGGCTGAAAGGGCCCTAGAGACTTTTAAAATTAAAATCAATGGTTTCCTTGTTTTTAAAACTATTTATAAATTTTGTACATCCAAACATTTGTATATATATATATATATATATATAAGTGAAAATTGAAGTCAACACTTAGAGGCAACAGGCTCTTTCATGGTAGACGCAATTGTCAGGCCATGGTAGCCATGTTCTATCTCTAATAGTGAGCACTTTATCCCATAAATATAGCACACCTTAAGACTATATTTCTTTATCTCTTGTCAAAAATTCTGAAAATCGTAAATCAGGACATTTTTTTCTCCATGAATATTGTTTGCACAGCACAAAATTTACAAAATTATGTCGCGAAGGCCTTGGCTCAACCCACACTATGCAGTTGTGTTTCAATGCTAAAGTGCATCAGATGTACAGCTCAGGGATATTTTGTTAATTTTGGGCGGGTTTCCTTTTAACTCTGAAAACCGTGAAAATGCTGAAAAGAGCTGCAGATTCCTTTGTGACTAACAATCGACTGAAATGTCTAACTTATATAAGGTACCTATACTGAAAACTTCCAAATTCATAAAGGTTTCTTGTTCCAATAGGGTTTCAACTGAATTAATATAAAGTTTAAAATAAATACAAATGGAAAGGTTTTTACATATGTGAGTATGCTTAAATTAAGCGGAGAGAGAAAGATTTGGTTAAGCACAGATTGTTTCATTTTTTTAGAAGCATTTTGAAGAAATTAATTTTTGTGTTTAAACATATTGCACTAAATTTTCCATTTAAAACATCAATAAGCTGTTTTTCTCTCATATCTACACAAACATAAATAAATCTACATATAATAAAAATATAGTTTATGCTATGCTATATGAACTTAATGTCCACTTTTATTTATTTATATACATTTAAACAATGATTTGATACTGCAATATTTAATTATTACCTTGACAGTTGTCAACATCTTAATACTAAAAAAGTGGGAGGATGTCTAAGGAAACTTTTGGCCCACCCTTCATCAGAGAAAAATTGTTGGTGAAACAATTATTATTATTGATTGTTACAATTTTATATTTTAAATATTTACCAGTTTTGTACCTCTATTTAGTCCCCATAAATCGTTTTCATTGTTCCTGTTATAAAAAAAAAATAATTGTTACCCCAATGATTTTTCTCTGAAGGTTTGGCCAAAAAGGTTCCTTTAAAGTGAATACAAGTGAATGCCAGTAATCAAAAACACTATTTTTAAAAAAAGTGCTCAATACAAAGTTGAGCGAATAATATTTATTTAAAAATTATAACATAATTACGTTATAACATCACTACAAAAATAGCCATTTTCTTTCAATAATTCTGTGTCTTGTCAAGTGATAGTGTTGATGGCAAAATAAAAAGTTTTTATTTTTGCAATCAACACCATCACTTGACAAGACACCAGAAGTGTTGAAACAAAATGGCTATTTTGCAGTTAGGTTATAACATACTTATGTCATATATATATATATATATATATATATATATATATATATATATGAAGAAAAATATACTGAAAAAACAAACAAAAATCCTAATATGCGATTATGCTGTTTTAATGTTTAATGTCAACGTTGGACGTTTCAGTCTAATAGATCATCTTCAGGACATATTCATAAAACATAATTAACATAGACGATATACAATTCAACATGAAAAAGACGATGGACATAGAAGCAATACCAATCCAAACAGATAACTGAAATCTTTTATGTTTAAAAGACCGAAACGTCCGACGTTGACATTAAACATTAAAACAGCATAATCGCATATTAGAATTTTTGTTTGTTTTTCAGTATATTTTTCTTCATACTGTCGGATCTATATCCATGTATTTGCTTATATATATATATATATATATATATATATATATATATATACATGACACCCTGAAATAGACGATCATATGTACCGATCAGTACGTATGTACTATAATAAGGGTTGTGTTAACAGTACTCCGGTCCAATATAAATGCAATGCAAATCATCTTTGAACATTAGAACAGAACTGTATTTTCTCATGCATATGATTTTGTCATATGTCATTTCATGCATCTGAGTCATTTTGACTTAATACACCAGGTTTTGTAGGTTGGCTTACTTAAAGGGTCAGGAGTCATCTCATCATGCTCCACAGATGTTCAATGGGGGACAAGGAAGTTGTTGAAAATCTTGCAGAACATGCTGAATAGTACAGGCATCATCTGGTCTGGCATTATCCTGATGAAACAGCACATTGCTTTCTTGTAGGAATGGCAGCAGAATTCATTAAACAGTATTCTGAACTTGGTTGGTGTTATTCAATGGTCACTCCACAAATAGTGAAGACGATTGATTTTTTTCTTTCTTTTTTATAATTTAACAGCCTTTTGTGGGATATTTAAAACTGAAACATATTTGGGATTTTAAGAATAATATTTTTTTTGCATGTGAATATTGCATCATCAATTTTTTAGAATAATAATGATATCTGTTTATATTTCTGAGATGAGGTATTATGTACGCTATTTACATTATTCAGACTATTGTCCTCATCTTTGTCGCCATGTTTATCATGTTTCGGCCATTGTATGCTCTGGCCTTCTTCAGGTGGTTGGAATGTCAAACTGAACCCTTTATTGCACTCACTGGGGTAGACTGTTCTAGTTCCATGTGCCATGTTTAATGGATGTCAGTTATCTCTTGTTAATTCCCCTCTGAAAGTTTTCCACTGCCTTAACCAAGTATTGAATTTGGGTCCTGTCACTGGATCTAACTAACACCTTTATCCACTGTGCCATGTGTCCAAAGAGTGAGTTCAATACCTGGTTAAGGTGGTGGAGAACTTTGATGTTGAATATTAGTTAGCTTGCAAACAGTCTGACACACAAGTAGACTGGTGTAGTCACTTGAAGTTGCGTTCCTTCCCGAGTCATTTAATGGAGAAATATATGGGTGAATAGAGTATGTTCATGCAAATGTGTTGGGCAGGTCCATTCTATCAAAGTGGACTAACGCACCTGCTGCATTAGGTACTCTACTATAAATGAGGTAGAATTAGCTGGAGATACAAGAAGGCAGCCATGTTAGCAGGTAAGTCATTTGACTTCTACATTTGAGAGGGGAATTAACAGATGACTGACATCCATTAGACACGGAGCATACAACGGATGAAATGTTGTGATAAACATGGCGACAAAGATGAGGACAATAGTCCAAATAATGTAAATAGTGTAAATAAACAATGATTTTTCCAGATGCTAGTACTACTATTTGATGTCTAGTTGGGAGGAGGAGATGCAAGTCGTACTTTTTCAAGGAGTATTTGCATGGACATGAACGTCAGGAACCTGTGTGGAATTTGAACTCGGCTCTCTAGTTTCTCATTCTGTATTGCTATCCATTACACCAACCACACATGCACTAAAAAAGATAACAAAACAAGCAATGGTTGTAACACATAGAATCCTGCATCATGATGCCAAGGGTTCAGTGTCAAAAGTGATGACTATCTAGGAGATAGTATTCACTCCCTAAGTTTATATCTTGCACAAGCAACCATCACTAGCATGAAGCCTGTGTCTGTTGTCATCAATGTTCATTATAGAGCACCATTTAATTCCTCTGTATATGATGGTAATACACCACATTTTCATTGGGAACTGGTGATATACACGGCAGTGATGTTGTCTAAGTCGAGGCATGTTTGTCTACAGTAAACAATTCCAAACAGACACTGCTAGGATGATGTTTGTTCTCAACCATACTGTAGAAACTATGCAGTCTGCCACTTTCACCATTACAGTGCATTGAACTTGGTGAACGTCATTACTACATGGATGTCCAGAACCTGGTCTACAGATATGGAAATGTTTGACTTCTTTTTTAAAAATCAAAACACTACTTAATGACCATATACAAACTGTGCAATACTTTTCTGCAATGACCATCCAGCCTATTAAATCAATTGAATCAATCTAAAACAGCTTTAACTGAATGATAGGATCAATATGTATCTCCATGATATGATATCTAATTACATTAAACTTTTACTGCATTGAATATTATTACAACATATGTAACTATCTGACCACGGACACAAATGTTATGCTGGTATGAATATTATCATATCACAACATGGCCAAGAACTGACATTTTAATCAGAAAATTTATTAATTACTTGCATGCATATGAATATAAGTCATCAGTTCATAGAATAGAATTGGTGATTCATAGTTCAAATTCTGGCTCAGCCTATCACATTCTTTTCATGCTTTTTCTCTTGAGAAATGTATGAATCTATATCTCCCCACCAGCTATAGATTAAATCACAGGACAAATTGAGCTTCTAACCCTATGTGGAAAGCAGTTCAGGTGAAGGACCTCTCTGAATTCAGAACCATGGTGAAAACAAAGGGAAACAACTTGACTATCTTTGTTGAAGTCATGGCAATTCATACATATTAAAGAAAATTAAGTCTTGGAGAGTCATAATTGATTATGTCCTGGAGGGCCATGAAATTAAAAGAATAAGCATGTATATATTATATTTGAGTCAAAATCAACATCATTTTTATAGTGTTAAAATTTTACTTTTTTGTCAGTGTACATATATATATATATATATATATATATATATATATACACACACACACACACACACATACCCACCATAGTTTCGGTGTATAAGATACATTTTTTATCTTAAAATTTAATTTCAAAATCTGCTTGCGTCTTATACACATATAACATATATACAGTTATTAATTATGTATATATATATATATATATATATATATATATATATATATATATATATATATATTTATACACGTTTCATTAAATAATATAGACAAGTGTTGTCTATTTATTTTATGTAAAATTTTTCGTATCTTCTGATAAGTTTGGTAACATTATCATTAACCGAAAAAAGAAATTCACAATATTTATCCATTATTTTTAATAAAATCTAAGCTTTCGGCTTACTCAAGCCATTATCAAAGATGTAAATACAAACATATCAAACAATATACGGACACGACAGTGATGATATAGTCTGTCATTGTTTTGTTTACATAGTGGATCACTAAGCAACGATGAACACGCGCATATAAGACACTAGAAGCGAAAATCGCACTGCATCTCATGACGTCACACATGACTACACGAGAGTGAATTGGAGAATGAAATAAGGAAAGCCGTTGGTATAACCAATGGCTTCTGTTACCAAGTATTGAAATTATAGACATTTAAGAATATTTAAGATTCTTCTCCCCCAGTTAGCGATTTGCAAAAAACCAACATAGTTTATAAATTCAAGTGCCCTTTGGGAGAGTGTATCTCCAACGAATTAAATAATATTTATGTTGGTCACACCACAAACTCGCTTTCACGACGCTTGAAACTACATCTTAATGAAAACTCTAACATTTTTAGGCATTTAAAACAACATGCCTGCCCGCACACACAATTCCGTAAAATACTTGTTGAAAACACAACTATACTTCGACATGAAAACAATAGACAAAAACTAAAAATACTTGAAGCATTATACATCAAACAGTTAAAACCCAACCTAAACAAAATCATCTATGGAATCTCTACAAATATTCTTAAATGTCTATAATTTCAATAATTGGTAACAGAAGCCATTGGTTATACCAACGGCTTTCCTTATTTCATTCTCCAATTCACTCTCGTGTAGTTATGTGTGACGTCATGAGATGCGGTGCGATTTTCGCTTCTAGTGTCTTATATGCGCGTGTTCCACTATGTAAACAAAACAATGACAGACTATATCATCACTGTCGTGTCCGTATATTGTTTGATATGTTTGTATTTACATCTTTGATAATGGCTTGAGTAAGCCGAAAGCTTAGATTTTATTAAAAAATAATGGATAAATATTGTGAATTTCTTTTTTCGGTTAATGATAATGTTACCAAACTTATCAGAAGATACGAAAAAATTTTACATAAAATAAATAGACAACACTTGTCTATATTATTTAATGAAACGTATAAATGAAAATATGCTGCCTAAATACACACAATATATATATATATATATATATAAATATATATATATATATATGTGTGTGTGTGTATTTGTGTATTTAGGCAGAAAATATTATTTAAGGCAAATACTATTAAAAATGACAGACATTTTCTTGATTGACTTTTGCAAATTATGAATAAGCCTCCTTACACAAGGAGAAAATTCTGTTAGAAATTGTCCAAAGTTCATTTACAGGAAATATGGTACAAACTTCCCATACTTTTCTTCAAAAATGAACTTTGGACAATTCCTGACAAATTTCCTCCTTGCCTAAGAAGGATTGTTTATAACTTAGAAAAGTTGATTATTAAAATTAATTGAAATAAAATGTATGTTGTTTTTAATAATAATAATGCATGTATGTGTGTGTGTATGATTTATATATATATATATATATATATATATATATATATATATATATATAGGTATGGTTTAGTTCACATCGAAAATCTCCTAATTTATTTTTCAATTTTCATTGGATACATGGCAAATGTGTCTTCAAAATAAGGATGCGTCTTATACACCAGTGTGTTGTATATTCCAAAAAATAAATATATATATATATATATATATATATATATATATAAGTAGGTGTGATAAAGACATTTAGACTAGAGTCAAGATAAATAACAAGAAGCACTGTGTGTATGAAAAAGAGGCAGAGAGAAAGAAATGCATAGGTACAAACAATGTATGAGAGAGAGAGAGAGGGAGAGAGAAGGCAAGAGAAACTGTCTGTAAGAAAAGCAGAGAGAATGCAGAAGACACAATGTGTGTGTGTGCATGCGTTCTTACAAATCAGAATTGTATATTACTACACTTACCCGTAACCACTTGTGTTCTAGGCATTCAATTGCTGTCATACGCTTGCTGCAAAAAAAGAAAAAAAATGAAGCAAAGAAATGTATATAGCCTGATTCATCAACACTAATCATCAATGAACTGGATCAATGTCTTTACTTGGGCATTTGCCATCTTACTTCAATGATATAATATCATAAGGGACAAATAGACAGTCTCTTCTTTCTTGGACATTTCCTAAATATGAGAATGTACCAAAAATGGCTCAACATAACAAAATCTAGAAATCTGGAGAGATAAAAGGAGATTCTCAGGCAATCCCACTTCACAAAATCAGACCAGAACATCTAAATATCAGCATTGTATTTGGAATCTCTTCTTCATCAGCACTCCTTGTATATGTGTGTGCCTATATATATATATATATATATATATATATATATATGATGGAATGAGGGTTCAGTAGTCCAGTTCTTAGAAGTGAATAGACAGATTACCTGCACATGACTTAATTACTGTGGTGAAGGCTCATGCAGAATCATCCACACATTTTGCAAGAACTAAATAGCGAAATGGTGTAGAAACTGTGCCACAAGACTCTCCCCAGGTTTTGAATTCAGAATTCTCCTTTTCCTAGACTGGTTGCCAGCCACAGATTGTTGCACTCATTTTTCACACAAAGACCCATTTGAAATGATATGAATGTATTTCTTTTCTTCCCAGCCATTAGTGAGACAGGCTGGGCTCTTTTGATTGGCCAAGCAGCCAATCTAGAACAATGCTTAATTAAAAAATGGTTTAGCATGCGGCTAGCATTTCCACATCATAAAAACCAAATTGCTATAGAAACCCCAGCAACAATACATATGGGGAGGTTTTGGCCTTATACCCTACAGGAATTCAACAGGGCTAAATAAATATATGACAGACTCTGCCAATGTCTTTGGTGTATGAAGGTTCAATGATACAGCACATAGAACTGAACAGTCAGACTGTTATGGAGTGGTTTCACAGTGGAGGCTTGTATTTGTACTAAGTCGGTCCTAAAATAGGTTCGACGTACAAAATGTTAGGAACTTGATATATAAGTAATGACGCAGAGAAATCTAGTTGTGGTCGCTGATACTTTAGTATCCGACTAACGGTCGTCCGGCATTGACTGACTGCCTGACCCACTGAGCGACTCCCTTGTTACTCTTACTACTCCTACTTATTATAGGTGGGAGAGTCTATTAACTATAGAATAGGTGTGTTCCACTATAACACTAACCTACACATATGATTTGATTATAGTGATGAAGGATTGTGAAGAACCATCCACACTTTTTCAAAGAACTGAATACAGAGAACTGGTGAACATAGTGTGTCACAAGGTCGCCAAATGACACTCCCCAGGTTTTGAATTCAGAGTTACCCTACTACAGTTAGCAGTGTTTAACAATATTTATTTAGAGTAACTTTACTGATTTTCACAGTTCTACGATTTTTGATAGCTAAATTGAGATGTTAGTTGTCATGAACTAATTAACACCTTGTTGTCATTAGCCATGTTCACTGAACCATGACACAATAAATAAAACAAGATTCCAGGGTATAACTCCCAATTTGAAGCTAATACTGTTTGTCTAAGTCGCAAATGTGATACAGTTGGTCACTCATGCAATATTGATAATAGAGAAATTTTTTGCAAAGTATTGTATGTGAGGACATATAAAACACCACCCTTTTTCCTAAAAAATAGATAAAATAAATCTTGTATATGAAGATGAGATATCAGTACACTAATGCTTACCAAGATACTGTCAAGTACAAATACTTCTACCTGGCCTATCTCTAATCCTGTAACATTGAATATAATTTGATTCATTCATTCATTTTTTGGGGGCTTATCAATCTTTTGCAGGCTATTTAAAGCTGCAAAATATTTTTAGATTGTAAGAATTAGTGAGTGGGTGGAGATAATAATGTGTCATGTGTCCTTGCAGACACATGGCACAGTGGATAAAGGCATTGGTTAGAACTTGGAGAGGGGAATTAACAGGAGATAACTGACATCCATTAGATATGGCATGTGGAACTAGAACAGTCTACCCCAGTAAACAAAATAAAGGGTTAATTTGACATCCCAAACACTTGAAGAAGGCTGGAGCGTACAACAGCTAAAATGTGATAAACATGGCAACAAAGTTCTAGTTCCATGTTTAATGGATGTCAGTTATCAGTTATCTCCTGTTAATTCTCCTCTGAAAGTTCTCCACTGCCTTAACCAGGTATTGAACTCACACTCTTTGGGTCCTGTCACTGGATTTAACTAACGCCTTTATCCACTGTGCCATGTGAGGCAGTGGAGAACTTTCAGTTCTTTCAGAGGAGAATTAACAAGAGATAACTGATGACTGACATCCATTAAACATGGCACGTGGAACTAGAACAGTCTACCCCAGTGAGCGAAATAAAGGGTTCAGTTCAACATTCCAAGCACCTGAAGAAGGCCGGAGCATACAATGGCCAAAATATTGTAATAAATATGGTGACAAAGATGAGGACAATTGTCTAAAAAATGTAAATAGTGTACATAATACCTCATCGCAGAAATATAGACAGATACTGAGATAATAATGATTCACTGATATACGTTTTACTAATTAACCCATAGTGGGGAGGGAGAAGTGATGGTATCATACTTTTCCCTAAGGTATTTGCACATAAGTGAATATAGCAAACCAAACTGGAATTGAAACTCGACTCTCCAATTAACAATTCCAAGTCATTTCTATTACACCACCCACACATCCAACCTTATGGCACCTGGTTTTTCCAAGCAGTTACTCATCTAGAATACTGACCAGGCTTGATGTTGCTTAACTTTGGTGATTGTGTGGGATCCGGTGTATCAACATAAATTGGCTGTAAGCAATACTGAATATAAATAGCTGAGCTGAATCCTATAGGCACTCAAATATGGAAATATTGACAAACAGGGTCAGATAATTATATATTTTCAGTATTCACTAAATTATTATTTGTGGTTGCGATATTCTTACCATCCGGTTTTGCCTCAAGTCACCTTTTCCTGATGTGTGAGAAGACAACTGAGGCAGAATTACATAATTCCATAAAAACTGGTTTTTTTTCTAAACAAATAACAGAATAAAGACAGCCCTTTTGTCATAATGTCTTTCCTGTACACTCCCATATCTGTCACCTAAAATTACAATTTCATAAGCTGGTAGCCTACTGAAGAGAGACTATTAATATTGTTCCCCATCATAAACTCTAAAATAGCTGTAGGATATACAAAGAAGCACAAAAGGGTTTCAGTTAGCTGCACATAAGAAGCCAAACAAAATTTTCCCAAGTTTATAGACTATTATATGAATAAAGACAAAAAGAAAACTTAGCTGACATGTTTCATTCTCTGATGGACTTTATTAAGGCAAATGCAAGAATTTTATTTTGTAAATATGTAAGAGCAAAAATGTTATTGGTTTTCCAAAATTTTTAAATTTAAGAAGTCATCCTGAATATTCATCAGGTTAGCCGAAAAGTTTTGGCAGACTATATATATATATATATATATATATATATATATATATATATATATATATATATATATATATATTGCTGCCATATCTGGGCTGGTGCTCCTGATATATATTTAGGAATTCTTGATAAAATCCAAAGAAGAACATATGTCATTGTTCCTGACTTGGCATCTTGCTTTCAGTCCCTTTCTACGACCATAATGTAGCTTCCCTTTTCTATAAATACTTTCATAGTAATTGTTCTGATGAACTTTCTGCTATGATCCATAGACTACATGAATTTAAATGTAGTATTCATGGCAAGGTTTCATTATTTAAAGTTGAAATGGCAAGAGATGTAACCATAAGTTCTATGCTAACAGTTTCTTCTGTAGTCCTTCTCACTTGAAGACATCCTTTGTAGTGCCATGGGTGATACACTTATGGACAAATAGTCCAAAGTCAGAGAGTTCCACAATGCCATGCCCTATCCCAGTGTGCTTGTTCGAACCACTATACTAAGCCCAAAGATTCCATTATTTTCTGTTCAGCTTTAAGTAGGGAGCCAGTTTCTGTCTTCAAAATGACATGCAAAGTGGATTTGTTTTTGGAATTTCATTCTTCTAGCCTAGTGGACCTATAAAGACAGCAGGCTGGTTTGAATTCAGAGTTGTTCTTTTCCTAAACTGGTTGCCAACCAAGGCTATAGGGTCCAATCTGTCTTGCTATTTATCCATAGTTGTGGGGAGAAGAGTTGGATTCATACCTTTCCCAATGTTATTAGTGCATAAGTGAATGCAACGAACTCAACTAGAATTCAACCACTCTCTTTTAATCCACAGTGTGTCTCTATAATTCTTTCTTTGAGATGACTTGTGAGGTGGATTTCTTTTTGAAGTTATCTTTTTCTAGCCTTTGCCTAATGAGGCAGGACCTACAAGGTAGCAGGTGGTTGTATTGGTAAGTGTCACATGCCGATGGGTTTGGTACATTGCATCTCTGGGTTTCCAACCTACTCCGATATCCCTCAGTCTGGTCTGGAACCACAAGGTACCCAGTTTCCATCGTGTGTTGCAAGGAGGCACTGTGAGAGTCTTGAATCTGTAGAGCTGTAAAACCATCAGAGAAGGACTTACACACTTGTCCCTCCTTTCCATTCTGAAGAGCTAGATGATGGCTGTAGCTGGGGGGGGGAGAAAGACAAGCAGACTAGACTACACTATTCTACAACACTACAGACTACAAGCCCTTGTGTTCAGAGACATATCAGAATTTATTAAAAAAGCTTAAAAAATGTCCTTAAAAATAAAGAAAGAAATGCTGAACAATTATATAAATAGCAGGTTGGATTGAGGAATTGGAGAGTCGAGTTCAAATTCCAGTAAAATCCATTACATTCACTTACATGTTAATACCCTTGGGAAAGGTATGAATCTCTTCTTCTCCCCAGCTATGGGTAAATAGCTGGACACACGGGGTTCTATAGCCTTGGATGGCAACTGGTCTACTGCAGAAAGAAATGGTTACCTAATGTGGGAAAAAAATCTGCCCCGTCAGTCATGTATCTTTCGCTACATGATTGCCTAAGCATGTATCATGCATGGCACATAACTGATTGACTGACTGTATGGTAGTTAATGTGGGACATTTGAAGCAACAGAGGTGGGATTCTACTGATGAATGCTAAGAATACCATAGGCAGAGTATAGGAGTAACAAGGAAGTTTTAAGGAAGTTATAGAAACTACAAAGAAAATGCTGCTAATGATCAGAGATGAGACAATTAAAAACTTTTAGACACATAATGAGGAAAGAAAACTTGAAGAATTCAACACTCATAGGGTATAGTGACATCAGAGAAGAAGGGGTCACAGTGGGTAAACTACTTAACAAGTTTAAGTAAAATTATAGCAAGATATTGACTGTGAAAACAAAAAGGGGGTATTAAAAGGCCAAGAAAGCAACAACGGGAGAGAAGTTGTGAAGAGCCATCAGAGTCCATATCTTGAAAGAAGTCTAGAGAAACACTAACATGAAATCCTCAATTAAAAAATTTGTTTATTAAATCTGATAGAGGCTGAATGATGGAAACAGGTTTTAAGTTTGACTTTCTTTGTAATATTTATAGTATCTCTCTGCAGCTTCTTGGTCTCACATTTTCCTCTGACCTGAGGTGGGACAACTATATCGAATCAATAGCTACATCTACTGCAAGGAAAGTTGGTTCTATGTGTCATACCAGAAGGTTTTTCTCATGCATCCTTCAAATCTACCATTCATCCTTGGATTGAATATTGTTGCCATAAATGGTCTTGTGCCCCCACTGTTCATCTCGATGTTCTTCACAAATTCCAAAGATGGATATGCAATGTGATAGGTCCAAACCTGGCTTCTCAACTCCAATTAATATCTCACAGATGTAATGTGGCTTCCCTCTATCTTTTCTACAAATATTTTCATGGCAACTGTTCTGACGAGCTATTTTCACTGATTGGAATCTGGGTCCCACCCATTTACTGTTGAAACAGTTAAATGTACCCACCTCTTCTATTCCAACAGCTTCTTCTCTCAGACTTCCCAACACTGGAACTCCCATCCTCTTACTTACTTCCCTGATAACTATAACCTTCAAAACTTTAAATGTAATGTCAATCGACATCTTCTGATGCCTTTATCTTTATCCCTTCCCCTCCTCTTTACTCTTACTTTCACTCTCTGTAACTCCTTGCGTGCTAGTGGCACTCCCACCTTGTTTGGGGTGAAATACTTAAAAAAAAAAAAATTTAAATATAAAATGTCTCATAAAAATACATTATAAAGCTAAAAGTCTGATGTTTATTGCTTTTGCTTTCAGTGTCATATGTCGAAATACATTACATGTATATATAAGCAGTTCAAGTTTAAATAGTGAAGAAATGAAATGTACATTCAGAACATATGAAATAATCTGATATTTTGTCCTTTAGTCAGATTTTGGGAAATGGGATGATCTCTGACCTTTTGTGCACCAATTCTAACACATGCCTAATTTTTTTCTTTTTAGTACATTTGTTCTCATGTCACATTGCCTTTTGTGATACTTTGAATTATCATCTCATTTTGTCATCATCATCATACTCTTATAGTGGTAATTATTGAAACAATTTATGAAACCAAATTGCCTTATTAATTTCAGTCAAATAAAAAAAGGAATACTTGCTTCATTAGATAATAAAATTTACATTTAATATCCAAGTTTTTCCCTGAATAAAATTCCTCTCAAGTATGCGTGAATCCTTGTATTAAAATAAACAATTTTAATTTTTCATGCTTTGATTTTTTAAAAATAATATCAAGTTCATTTAAATTAATACAGAAATCTATTTGACAATTTTTGCCAGCTCTGATATGAAAAAAATATTTTAATTGGTTAGTATAAGACTTCATTTTATATCTTAAAAAATTCATTGAGAAATTTAACTTGACAATTATCCAATATCCGCTTACAAAATCCAATGAAAATTTACAGAAATTACCATGTATTACAGTTATCTTTATAAATTTGTCAACCTCGTTTTAATTGGCAAAAAAAGTTTAAACTTACGCAGGTTTCTTTATCAGTAGTCTAGAGATAAAATCCTTGGCCACATCTGAGATGTTTTCAAATTCCTCGGCATCAAAATCCCAGTTGGCGCAGGTCACATTTGCCAGAGTATTACAATCATCTTCACCAAGGAACGGTGATAAACCAGAAAGTCTGGGGAAAAAAAAAGTTATACATTTTTCAAGAATGCTGATGCTAGAGAATAAAATCTGGTTAGAAGTTATTTTCACCCATTCACTGTCTACCCCCATCCCAGTTACAAACTTCTGTTCGGATGAAAAACAACTTTTTAAAACAATGTTAAAACTTCTATTTTTGTCATTCTCTTCTCAATCGTATGCAGACCATATACAAGTACGGCAATTGTTTTCCAAATATGCTTTTCAATAATCTAAATCTTTTTTTTTTTATTTGCTGTATCATGGCTCTCCACTTACCCCTATCCCTTGTAGCTCTCAATAAGTTTCGTCATCCTGGTCGAAATGTCGGTGACTAAACCGACTTACCCACTCCAAGTTCTTCCGAGTGAGGTAGCTTGTTAGCAAGCCAGTAGGATGAAAAACAAGACCTAATAAAAGGCAGAGGAACTCTGTCAACAGTCAGCTAACGAGGTGGTGTCTCCATAAACCACCGTGGAGAAGGCAACAGAAAACCACTCCACTATCCCAAGATATATCATGGCCAACAATCTAAATCACTTACTTGTATAAAAAAATTTTAAACTTTGTACATACTGACCATCTACTTATTTACAAGCACACCCATCAGCTAGGGTGGGTAGCCAATCCCTGTTGCAGACGTCTGCTCAGGTACATTTGTTTAACATGCACAGAGCCAACCTGTGGTTTATACTGCAATTATGCTGAGTGGACTAGTTATATATTGTACTAGCATAACTATTAAGAGAGATTGAATAGTTCCGTCTCCCTTGTTTCACTCACATGTATTGGGTCAATCCATGCTATGGTTTTCAGATATTTTTGCAAAGGTGACACACACTGTAATCACTTCCCCAAATTGATAACATTAAGAGGTCACCTTCCTAAGAAATTGACCATGGTGAAATTCTAGACCAGGGCTTATGGTCCGAGTGAAAATGTTCTAGCCCTGTGCCCATAATTTCAATTTTTAAACTTTCTATTTACTTACGTTAGTACAACACAAGATCAGAATTTCATTTCAAATTCATGTTCATTTTGAACCTAACTTTCTTATATGTTCATGCTGCTAGAGTTGCTTGTCATCGTCATCATTATCTTCATCTTCCTTTGATCTCTCCCTATGGCTGGTCAGAACTCCACTGACAATCTCTTTCCACACTGTTCGGTCTTGTATTGCTGTCCCCAGATCCCCAATGTCCAACCCTGAGACCTGAGACTATGGTGTCTGGGGAAAGTCAATTTTCATGAGAAGATACTTCCAGAAGGAGAGCTTTGATTAACATATTTCCTGACACACAATGCACATGTGTAACCAGACAACACTACACCCACCCCCAAGCCTTCCACTGACCGTCTAATGATCAACCCATGTTACATTCCAATTATCGATATGGTTGGCATGGATGAGAGAGGAAGAGAGAGAGAGTGAGAGTCAGAAGAAGAGAGAGAAAAAAAGGAAACAAAAATGTCAAGGTGAATATACTTTATACTTTAATAAATTTTATTTTATTTACCAAAATAAAGCATAAGTTGTTTTATATAGCAATTTATAATGGTGAAAAGAAAGATGTCAAGTTTTAGAAAGACGTATTTAACTGAATTTATTAATGTCATTATTATATGTTCTGCTATTTGCAATATACTCATCTTAGTCGTTATGCTCACAACATTTTGGTTGTTGTACCCTCTGGATTACTTCAGTTGTCTGTCTTAATATTTGCCTTTCTGTTCACACCAACATATTCATCTTGGTTGTTATGCTCACAACATTTTGGTTGTTGTACCCTCTGGATTACTTCAGTTGTCTGTCTTAATATTTGCCTTTCTGTTCACACCAACATATTCATCTTGGTTGTTATGCTCACAACATTTTGGTTGTTGTACCCTCTGGATTACTTCAGTTGTCTGTCTTAATATTTGCCTTTCTGTTCACACCAACATATTCATCTTGGTTGTTATGCTCACAACATTTTGGTTGTTGTACCCTCTGGATTACTTCAGTTGTCTGTCTTAATATTTGCCTTTCTGTTCACACCAACATATTCATCTTGGTTGTTATGCTCACAAGGTTTCAGTCATTGTACGCTCTGTACAACCAAGAAGTGCATGTTCAACAAATAGCAAAGCCTATAATAATGATACTTCCTCATTTCAAAATTTCTAAGTTAAGGTAAAATATAGAAGCATACTAAGATATCTGCTATTCTCAGGTCCCTGTCTAAATGTTAGATCCTCACTTGGTGTTCAATTACTGATATTTACTAAGCTTAGCTTTTCTGATACAAGGCCTCAAGTAAGGACAAAATTCACTTGGTCATATTGACTAGCTTGCTCAATACAGATTTGCATCAAGACAACAAATGTGTCCTGTTGTAATACTCTGCCAAATTATGGTCAATTTAAAATATTTTTGTACATTATTGTTCACGCAGTACAAGATACAAGAGCCATTCAAGTTAGAGGATTGTGGAATGAGGTTGGACTTAAGAAGAGGTAGTAAGAATTATAGATCATGTGGATATGCAGGATAAGTAGCAGTTGGCCATGGACTTGAAGAGGTTAAAATTATATTGGCTTGATAGAACATTCATATGTAATCAATGCAGAAATACAAGCTTAATTATTAATTCATTATATCTTCACATCATTATGTGGTATTAATGCCAGAATAGACATTGCACTCAAAATTTAAACTGGGCTGCAGAAGTATGTGACCTGTGTCTGGAATTGTTAGCATGAGAACATGTTGAACACAGGGATATATAAATAACTGACCCAGAGATGATTTGAATCTGTCTTTCAGATACATCACAAGCAGAATTAAAGGTCCATGTATTGGACTCGGTTCGACATGGCTTGTACTTGCTGAGAGTAACTGACAAAATATTGAAGTGAATAAAATGTTAAGGAATGAAGTTTCAAGTCTCATTTTATCCTATCCACTTCACTATAATAATTTGCTGCATCAAAACAGAGTGAAGAAAAATTATGGTCTCTTTATTAAATTCTACCCACGATATCATAAAATAGATATCTATTAATATCTACATATTAACACAACTTTGGCACTTGTGGTGATCTCATAGGTAGGCAACATAATCATATGGGCCAATGTGAACAAAACTGTGTGCTCTTTTAGCAACACTGTTTGACTGAGGCAATTATCTCATAGTCATCTAGGAAATTTTGGTTAAGTCACATACAGTGATGAATGGGTTAATCTGATCAACACAAGCAAAAATTACCAATGTTCTGAAGTATCAAAACATCATCTATTTTCTTTCCTGCAATCAACACTCTCATTGCTATACAGATTCTTCTTCTTGTGTGTGCCATGCCCAGAGACAAAGGAAAACAGCACATAATATACCTAATGAGATTGTATAAAGGATGGCAGAACAGGGTTTAGGAGAGACAGCAAAAAGACAACATTTACTATGGCCTGTCAGTGTCAAATTTTACAAGTCCTCTTTACTCATTATCTGCCTTAGTAATTTCAGCTGTCTCTATCTGATGTTAAGCATAAGTGTCCTTTTCCTTTTCATTTTCTCTAAAACTTCATTGTTGCTCAAATATTCAGTCCATGGCATTCTCAGTATCTTTCTGTAGAACCCCATTTCTGTTACTTCAAGTCTTTTCTTCATCTTTGAGGAAATTGTCCAGTATGCACTATCATATAAGAGGATAGATATTACATAACAGTTCAGTACTCTTTTCTTCGTTTCTAATAAAATTTAATACTTTGCTTAAGTTTTGGAAGGTAACTTTTGCTGTCCAAATGTGCCTTTAGATTTTGATGGTGCATTTTCCATCCTCCATTAAAGCAATTACCAGAAGTTTTTATTATTAAATTCATCTAACAATAATTTAGGTCATCTGATGGCGTCAGATCACTCCAGCATTCATAACTACAATTGTTAATAACTCACTAATTAGACCATTTTCTTCATACACTGAAGTTGAAGACAATTCACTGGATCTGTTTATATTGTTGAAATTCCATAAATATTAACCTTCCAATTAAATAAGATTTAGGAGAAAATGTGGTAATATGCTTACAATACATATGTAATGACTCCGACACTCCACATATCTGTTGCTGGAGATATAGGTTCAAAGTTGACTACTTCTGGTGCGATGAACTCTGGTGTGCCAAAGAGAACCCGTAAATCAGCTTTAGGATCATACTTTCGAGCTAGTCCAAAATCAATAATTTTTATTCGATTCCCTGTTCTGGTCATACATAATATATTTTCAGGCTGGAAAAGAAAGCAAAAAATGAAAAGAATATATCAGATTTGTTCAACATAACCATGTATAAAATTCTAACAAATAATTTGCATCACTTAAAAAGATTCCTCTAAGCGTAATAACCAATGAACATAGAATCACGTCGATGTTGTAAGAATGAAAATAAGTCTCTATTATGGTAACATTATTAGTGTGTAAATTACTCTTGAATAGTTTGTAACATGTTTATTTATCATCACTCAGTTGCATCTCTGTCTTTGGGCAGAGTGTACTCAGGGGCGGCTCTGTTGAAGAACAGTCGCAACTGAGGGAAATTACACTGAAAGGTGCCCGGCCCAGGGGAACAGCTGCCTGAGGCTGTGCCCTCTCATTGCATCAGAAAGAGGAATCAGTGCTCACTCCAAGGCCAGCAGAACCGATGGTTGTGGAGGGCTCAGGGAATTTTTGTTTCTAGCCTGGGTGTACGTACTTGGGCTCCCTGCTTTAAACCGACCTTGTGTATAAAAGTAGCCCTTCTCCTAGGTTGGTTGCTCATTCTGCTCTGCTATTTGCGCCGTAGCTGGTGAGATGGACAGAGAACAGGTGAACTTATATCTTTCCCAAGGTATTTGTGCAAAAATGAATATAACAAACTCGGCTGGGATTAGCTTGCCAATTTCTTGTTTTGAGTCAGTAACCATTACACCAGCTGCACATCCAAGACAATTTTCTTCAAAATAAAACTAGTTAAAAAATATAGCATTAAAATAAACTTGTATTTGTAAATGAAGTGATTACCATTTTTTTTTTAAATCACTAAATAAACTGATGGTTTAATAGATTTTGTGAATTCAAATATCTAGCTCACCCACTAAAGATCAAACTCACTACATGAATAAGAGAATGAATATATATATATATATATATATATATATATATATATCATTTGTGTATATATATATATATATCATTTGTATGTATATTTATATATATATATATATATATCTCATTTATATATATATATATATATATATCTCATTTATATATATATCCATATCTATATATATATATATATATCTCATTTATATATATATCATATATCTATATATCTCATTTATATATATATCCATATCTATATATATATATCTCATTTATATATATATATATATCTATATATCTCATTTATATATATATCCATATCTATATATATATATATATATATCATTTATATATATATATATATATATCTATATATCTCATTTATATATATATCCATATCTATATATATATATATATCTCATTTATATATATATCTATATATATATATATTTATATATATATATATATATATATATATATATCTCATTTATATATATCTATATCTATATATCTTTTTATATATATATATATATATATATATATATCTCATTTATATATATATTCATATATATATATCTCATCTATCTATATCTCATATATATATATATAGAAAAAATTATGATCATCGAATATTGTATGATCTGCTTTAGTTATGTGTACAACTAAAGCATTGTTAAATTTTATCTCGTTTATGTTCGAAAACACGAGATTTTACGGACCTACATGTTTCACCCACATATTTTAGGTCACAGTTTTTGCATATTTGATAGATGCAAGCATCGGATGAAATATATTTATCTGCTGGTGCTATTTAATAAACTACGGATAGTCCTAGTAGGTAATATAGTAGTTCTAATTTTTTTGCATTTAAATAATCATAATTTTGATTTCGACTCCGTGAAGGTTTAAAATATTTTCATAAAAAATCTCAGGAGGATTTATGAAGCAGGTATAATATCCATCTCACGCACGGTGAATACTAGACCTGGTTTCTTTAATATTTCCCCTTTTTAGCGAGATTAATGCTCGACAAGCATACACATAAAATTTTAGATCCTAATAGAATTCTTTTCATTTTCTTTTCATTCAAAATAATCAAAATTTTAGGAATACGTTTTGAAAGCGTCGCCCATGTGACGACAACGTGACCATGCTAAACGGAAAGCTGATCATTTTAAAAATTTTCAGTTATCTGTTTTGGATAAGACTTGTTTATGTCCATCGTCTTTGTCAAATTGAACTGAATTGTATTTTAATGAATAGTGTCTTGAAAAAGGTTTATTAAACCGAAACGTCAGACGTCGACATTTCATTCATTTTAAACAACATAATTGCATTTAAGAATTTTTGTTTTGTTTTTTCCAAATTTTCTTCATTCTGTCGGATCTATATCCATTTACATTTGCTTACATATATATATTTTATTAAAGACATTTTATTTATGTTTAACATTGTTATTTTTTATAGATACAAGTATTAAGCAAATGCTCTGTTTAAGATAAACAGTATTAATTTTACCGGCCTGAATGTCCGAGAAATTTTCATAGAAAATATTCGTTCATAGACAGGATTTGGAACTGTTTGACATGCCTTTTGAACCTTATGGTATACAAATTTAAACTACAATTTCCATGAATCATTCTTTTATTCGTTTAACGATCTAAGATAAACAGTATTAAATAACATTTACCGCCTGAATGTCCGAGAAATTTCCATAGAAAATATTCGTTCATAGACAGGATTCGAACCTGCATCCTTGTCTACCATAAGGTTCATATGGTGGTTAAGGCATGTCAGCGTATATGACAGTTCCGTATAGGATGCAGGTTCGATTTAATACTGTTTATCTTAAACATATATATATATATATCTTTAATAAATAAATTATCGGACCTCCATTTCTATACATATATATATATATATATATATATTTATATATATATATATATATATATATATATATATATCTCATTTATATATATATATTTATATATATATATATATATATATATATATAAGCAAGTGTAAATGGATATAAATCCGACAGAATGAATTTTGATGAATATTGTCTTGAAAAAGGTTTAATAAACCGAAATGTCAGACGTCGACATTTCTTTCATTTAACTACATTTAAGGATTTTTTTGTTTGTTTTTTTTCAAATTTCTTATATATATATATATATATATATATATATCTCATTTATATATATCTATATGTAAGCAAATATATGGATATAAATCCGACAGTATGAAGAAAAATATATACGGAAAAAAGAAACAAAAATCCTTATATACAATTATGATGTTTTAATGTTAATATGTCAACGTCGGACGTTTCGGTCTAATAAACCATCTTCAGGACATATTCATAAATTATAACATTATCAATACAACATGACAAAGACGATGTACATAAGAAAAAGACTTATCCAAACAGAATAACTGAAAGTTTTAAGATCAGCGCTCCATTTAAAACATGGTCACGTTGTCGTCACGTGAGCGACGCTGTGAAAACGTATTCCTAAAATTTGAGTATTTTGATGAAAAATGAAAAGAATTCTATTTTGATCTAAAATTTATATGTACGCTTGTCGAGCATTAATCTCACTAGAAAAGGGGAAATACTAAAGAAGCCAGGTCTAGTATTCACCGTGCGTGAGACAGATATTATGCCTGCTTCATAAATCTGCCTAAGATTTTTATTATGAAAATATTTTAAAATCTTCATGGAATCAAAATTGAAATTATGATCTGCTTTAGTTGTGTGTACAACTATAGCATTGTTTAAATTTCCGAGGCGAATATCTCGTTTATTATGTCTTTCTGTTAAATTAAAACAGCATAATTGTATATAAGGATCTTTGTTTGTTTTTTCCGTATATATTTTTCTTCATATATATATATATATATATATATATATATATATATATATATATATATATATATATTATATATATATATATATATACTTTCCCTGACGATCCGTTTAGGTGAAACCTAGGTAGGTTTGTCTGGCTCACTAGGTGTATCTAGGTCTGCTCTACGATTGTATTGAGCGCTTTTGTTAGTTAGTTGTTTACTCGTATCGGGGTTTTTTCTTTGGGCTTCAGACCTGCATCTGTGCGATTTTTTGTCGACAGAAGTTCATGTTTGTAGCTCTTTCTTTTTTTAAAACCTTTTTTTCCCTGGAGATTGATTTGATTATTAGCAAATCAAAAATTCGAGGGATTTCGAAACAAGTCTAGTTATCTATAATTATATGTATGTATGTATATATATATATATATATATACATATATATTATTGTATAAGTATTATTATGTATATAAGTGGACATTGAAGTCAGTACTCAGGGCAACAGTCTGTTTCATGCTAAATGCAATCTTCAGGCCATGTGTGTTTTTGCTCTACTGTTTATATATACAGGTCAGTGATGCATTGTGGGTAGTCTATTGTATTATTGTAGCAGTTATTTTGGTGGGCAGTAATGGTTGTGCTCTGAATTATTCTAGGGGCTATTGATTGGGAATAATTGTGGGTTCAAATGCAGTTTGGGGGCCATTTATATTGTTGCTTGTTAACTTTTTTTTTTATTATTGTATATTTATATTATTGGTTGTTATTAATACATTTTCTTGTGTTTATCTGTGCATTCAGGGTTTGTTAATTTGTTTATTATTTACTTAGTTCATTTATTTGTTTGGGTTAATTTATTTTATTTATTTTTGTTTATTTATTTTATTACAAATAAATGAAAATAAATAAATGTAAAATAAATTATTATAAAACATGGCCATTTACCATAAGTCTGGAAGGAGAAATAACATGTGGTTACATCAAATAACATGTAGTTACACCAATGTCTAGTTTAATGCTACATCATGCAAAATTTTAATAGGTAATGATGAAAAAATATTAAAGCTGGATATGCCCAATGTTATCGTCAGTGAATCATTGTCGGGCAAGAGAACGAAACATGGAAATGGTAACAAGTACTTACTTTCATATCAAGATGTAAGATATTTTTGGAGTGAATGAAATCAACTCCTTCGCAGATCTGACGCAGGAAAATCACACATGCTCTTTCTGTCAGCACGAAATCTTCATTAATTACACGTTCGAACAGTTCGCCTCCAGATATTCTGAAAATAAAGTCAGGCAATTATTGCTTTAAAATTCACTCATTTATTCAGTTAGTGCATTTTGCATTGCTTGCTGTGGTCACCACTCTCCTCCATCTCACAATTGTGGCTTATGGTGACACTCAAGGAAGAATAATACAATAGCTTGCAACAGAGATGTTGAAGTTACTCCACCCCTCCTCTTAGAAGCTAAAGAGGCAAGACCTACAAGTTAGCAGTGATTTGAATTCAGAGTTTTCCTTCTCCTAGACTAGCAACGGTATATAGAGGCCATGTGCTGCCCAGACTACATGCAACCCCCCCCCACCAAATCCACTCTTGGCCACACCGACAAGATCCCAAAAAATACAGGGCATTACATTTGGGAATAGCTTGGCTGCAGGAGATGTCAGAAAGTTACCAGTGTTGACAGCTAACTGCCTTCCAGGATCCACTCTGGATTTTCTGTCTGGATTCATCGGGATTGTCGTGAGCAAGATACATGAGATCATACCCCAAAATTCCCACGCGTTGCATGCGTATGGTAGCAGACCAGTTGGAGGAAGGGAGAATTGGTGGAGTGCGCCTATGTATATGTAAAACTCTCCCACTCAACCAATCAGCTGCTTCATCATGGTCTATAAAATGAGTGTGTCTAGAGGCTTTGGCAATGGGGGCTGAGGGAGCCAATGAGATGACCTCCCTGTATGAGAGACGACTGCTTTGTTCCTGCAGGTCCTTTTTGGCGTGACGGCTACATTTATATCCATAGCCTTTTCTGTGTTTTGGATATGACCACAAGGCAGCAGAGGTTTAAAATCAGATTTTTTCTTCTCCTTGATAGGATGTCTTCCTGGGCTGTCAAGCTCCAGATGCCCAAAGCAGCTAGATATGAGATGCCAGTTTTCCACCATCGCCTATTCTCTGGCTTGGAGCTGGACTTATTTGTCAGAGGCTATTTGAGACGCATGCCACGGAAGCATTTTATAGACAATGGAAGCTTGTTTCCACTATCACCCTTTTATAATGACCTTTCAGAATCCGTCTATATTTCTGAGATGTGGTATTATGTACACTATTTAAATTATTCGGACTATTGTCCTCATCTTTGTTGTCATATTTATCACAACGTTTCGGCCCTTCAGTATCTGTCTATATTTCTGAGATGAGGTATTATGTACACTATTTACATTATTCAGACTATTGTCCTCATCCTTGTTGCCATATTTATCACAACGTTTCGGCCTTTCAGTATCTGTCTATATTTCTGAGATGAGGTATTATGTACACTATTTACATTATTCAGACTATTGTCCTCATCTTTGTTGTCATATTTATCACAATGTTTCGGCCCTTCAGTATCCGTCTATATTTCTGAGATGAAGTATTATGTACACTATTTACATTATTCAGACTATTGTCCTCATCTTTGTCGCCATATTTATTACAACATTTCGGCCCTTCAGTATCTGTCTATATTTCTGAGATGAGGTATTATGTACACAATTTACATTATTCGGACTATTGTCCTCATCTTTGTTGTCATATTTATCACAACGTTTCGGCCCTTCAGTATCTGTCTATATTTCTGAGATGAGGTATTATGTACACTATTTACATTATTCAGACTATTGTCCTCATCTTTGTCGCCATATTTATTACAACGTTTCGGCCGTTGTACGTTCCGGCCTTCTTCAGGTGGTTGGAATGTCGAACTGAACCCTTTATTTCGCTCGCTGGGGTAGACTGTTCTAGTTCCACGTGCAATGTTTAATGGATGTCAGTTATCAGTTATCTCCTGTTGATTCCCCTCTGAAAGAACTGAAAGTTCTCCACTGCCTCACGTGGCACAGTGGATAAAGGCGTTAGTTAGATCCAGTGACAGGACCCAAAGAGTGTGAGTTCAATACCCGGTTAAGCCAGTGAAGAACTTTCAGAGGGGAATTAACAGGAGCTTTTAAAATCTATTACAAAGAAAACATTATAATAGAATCTACTGTAATGTTTTTCATCTGACTGAATGTCCAAAAATATTTTATCACACATTAGTAAATATGTCAAATAATGCAGTATTCCCCGAATATCTTTATAGCTAATTTTTTTATCCAAACATTTCGGTTAATATATTATTAGGTTTTCAATTGGTATATAGTTAATACAGTTAGGTTTTGTATATTTTACATCAATGTCATATGTCAGAGATGGACTATGCTGCTGTGAAAAGCGGAAGAAGAAATCAGTCGGAAAAAGCACATCATATTGAAATTTTAATTCGTATTTTGAATTAAAATGAAGTTCTGTTTCTTTTATGGTAATTTACCCATGCATACATGGACTCTCCCAGCTATAAATAGGAGCAGGTACTGCCTTTTGGAGGGGTGAAGTTTCCAGTAGTCATCTCTGGCAATCGGACCAAACATTCTTGTTGTAACCCTCTCGTTTGTATGACTGTTTCTGTTAATATATTTGTTTAACTCAATTCCTCTTTTGTGTCTTTATTTCTTACCCTAACAAGGCCACAACAGTTTATAACAGTTTTCCCTGACAAAAATAACAGAGACAGTTACGAACTAGGTAAGAATTACAGAAGTGTATGAAAATTAAAATCGCTTTCTCGTTTTTGGAAGATATGACATAAAAATGAAGATGCAGAAAGAACTAATTAATGCTCTATAAATCTATGGATAACATCTTAATTCCGAAAATGCAACATGCACAAAACACAAACTGCTATGAAAGATACAAAATTTAAGATTTCATTTGAAAATTTTTAACATCTAGCTGAGCATAAAGCAACATTTTGGCAAACGTCTTAAAGAAATTACTTTTGACAAAAAGACATTAATGGTTGTCTCGCTGTTCTTACTGGCATTATTTTACTATTGCACTTGTTCCATCCCTGACTTTTATTTTATGCTATTTCAGTAGTCAACTGGCCAATAACAGTGAAGTAGCATCCTGGGTACAACGATAAACTACGTCCAACAGCAAGACCTCTGATAATACATTTTCAAAAAAAATAATGTTGCCAGCTGTACGTTTTTGAAAAAAAAATACTAGCTATAAATGGATGTAATCTGGAAATCTGATCCAAAAGACAACCACAAACAGAAATTCTTTCAAGTCACTGTATAAGTGGTTTTAATGTATGGTGCCATTGCCTGGACATTAATTAAAACCCTAGAGTAAGTTTGATGGACCCTACACTTGGATGCTGAGAGCTATACTTAACATCTCTTGGAGACAACATCCAACTAAATTACAACTCTATAGAATCATCCATGATATTTCTACAATCTTATGTGAACACAGAATGCACTTTGCAGGACACTGCTGGTGAGCAAAACAAGAACTTACAAGTGATATACTGTTCTGGACACAAAGCCATGGAGCAAGACAGGTTAGTTACCCAGCAACCACCTACATTGAACAGTTACAGTATGACACTGAATGCCATCCTAATGGTCTTGATGCAGGACTCTGATGGTTGGCGTGATAGACTCATGAATATCTGAGCTAGCAGAACTGAATAATAATACAATGTGGGAATAATAATTTCTTTAATAATAATATAAAAATAACACTGTTAAAAAAACTTCTTTCATTTTTTTAAATTTTAAAAGTTAAAAAGTTTGAAATTACATTATTATATATAATGATATTGAAATATATAATATTTATTAATTAAAGAATATCAAACACTTAAAATGCCATAGGTAATAATTTTTATTTAATGCAGCTCTCAATCTTTAATTAATAATCATTTTGCTCTGTCTTTTGACATAGAGCTCTCCCTGGATCTATATCCTCCTGGAAATTCCATATGGATTAACTTATTGAATCATTACTATACACACACACACACACACACACATATATATATGTGCATGGCCTGACGATTGCATTTAGCATGAAACAGACTATTGCCTTAGGGTGGTGACTTGAATGTCCACTTTTATATTTACATACACTCTGTCCCTGATTTGAGCACTTTAACCCATAAATATAGCATACCTTAAAACTCTATTTTATCATATATATATATATATAGAGAGAGAGAGAGAGAGAGAGGGAGAGAGAGTGAGAAATAGATAGAGAGAGAAAGGGAGATGGATGCACATTATGGCTTACATGTTTAGATTGCTTGTACTGCTAGCATCCTAGTCATCACTTCACATCAGGCCATCTTGTCAGATAATGATGTAACATGATCGTAAACTTCGATTTTATCAATTAAAAATGTTTACACAGCTGTTGGCTCTAAAATTTTAAAGCAACCAGACCAGAAATCTTGATTCAACTTCATGACATCTAACTTCAACGATTGTCCCTCTTGACTAACTCCTGATGTCGCAAGTTCATATACCCATAATGAAATCATGATATGCTTAAAACTTGCATATTTGCAACTTACATAACAGCTGTTTTCCTTACATGTAGATAAACATTAAAATCTCTCCAGTAAAAAATTTAAAAATGAAGCCTGGATTTTCCAAAATTATGTATTATGATCATTCTATTGAAATTAATTGGATTAGGTTATTCTCCTCATTTTTGTTGTTATTTATACAAGATTTTGGCCATTGCACACTCCGGTCTTCATCAGTTGCTTGTTGATCTGGGTAACCTCCAGGGAACTTTGAACTGAACTCTTTGTTTAATTTATGTGGGCAGATTATTCTAATCCATAGGTGTTATGGTCCAAGTTCTTTGTACCACGGTGATGGTCCAATGTTAGAACCAATGAAAGAATAACATGAACACAGGTATGGATTACAAAGATATATTACAACAGAAATATAATACAAAGAAGTAGAAGTATTAGTAATTACTATCAGATTTGGTTAGAGTGAACTATGTTGTCTCGTCAAGTATCACTATTTCAATGTCCTTACAATATGCTCTCAATTATCTCTCCTTGTCTTACAACATCCTCATACCTCTTGAGAGGCGCAGTATTTATAATGTCAGGAATAGTCCATTATTATTATGGGTAAATTCCCATAACACATAGGACAATATTCTGTAGGATTTAAGTGTTGGTTTGTAAATTTGATCACATAGTTATTTTGGGATGGGCAGAGTGAAACGAGGTGAGCAATAACCAAGCAGTGCTAAAGAACTAAATGAGATATCCCTAGAGATGGTCAGTAGAACGAGAACAATCTAAACCCATAGGTTAAATAAATGGTTTAGTTCAAAATTCCCTGGAGGTTACCTGGCTTGACAAACACCTGATGAAAGCTAGCACATACAATGGCCGAAACGTTGTGATACCCTCATCATTAATGGAGAAAAGTGATAACAACTGTTGGGCTTGAGAAACCTTTTTTTCTGAAAAATTATTTAAATAAAAAGATTTTATGAATTTCAACTGAAAATAGCACTGGCGGATCGGTCAATGAATGCCAAATGTTTCCTCATAAGGAAACAGTTAACATTACCATTACAATCAGTTATGGTGTTGGAACTCTTCATTATGTTATAAAGATATCAGTCTAATGTAGGTTTAATGACAAAAGTATGTAAGTGTAGGCTTTAAGAAAGCTTTATTCAGCTGAGAATACAAAGTTCGCATATATTGTCCTTTTATAGGCCCAGTAAACAGAAATAGCGCTCTCAAAGAACAAAGGGAGACCACTCTTTATTATTCCAACAAATATTCTCTAAAACATAAGCATAGAAAATGAAGAAATGCCCAAAACTTAATAAATACAGTTTTATCCAAACATTTATGTTATTTATGTTATGTTAGATTAAGAGGAAAAACAAAGGATTGTTTATGTAATTTTTTTTTTCAAATATTTATTAGAACATTCAAAATTTTGGTTAGAAATCTCGTTTCTCTGTCATCAAGGTGAGGCCATAAATTAGTATAGGAAATTTGAGTATCTTTTTGTGGTGAAAAAATCTGATTTGGAAATTCTTGAAAAAAAATCAGGTAATTTTCAGATGTTAAATAAACATTCAGGACTTACTCATAAATCAATGAAAATTATTGTTAAAATGTTTCTCTTTTAGAGAAAAACTTGGTAAAAGTATTTTTGTTTTACATTTCTTACCCAATAATTAATTTTATGAAATTTCAAGATATTCTTTTTCTAGCTTTTAATATTTAATGTATTAGTTACAAGGACAAGTCCTAGGAGAATTTAAGAATTTTTTTGGTCAAACTGGACCCCCAGTTACAAAAAAATCTGCTCTGAATCAGAAAATAAAAAATGCAATAAAACAAAGGCCTTGTTTAATGATAAAAGCTTTTAATTGCTTTAAGATACATTATGGATACTATTGTCTTAAAAAAAATTTTTTTGATGAATAATGAATTTTTACAAGAAAAATTCATTTTTTTGTTTTAATTTTTAATTAGAATAATTTATGAAGTTTTAAATCTGTTAAAATTCTGTCTTAATTTGTAGTGGTTAGGTGGTATTGTTATTAAGTAAAACCTATATTTACTAATAATAGAAAAGCTTAATTATTCCCACCCCAGTATTTTAAAAAGAATTTTGAACATTTTTTTTATGTGTATAAATGTGCTGATTTTTGTAAATACATGACATTATCAGAAAATAGGAGTGGCAACTATAGTAAGTTTAAAGCCAAAGTACAAAATTTTTTTTCTTTTTACTTCTTTTTTTTCTTTTTTTCTTTTTTTTTTCTTTTTTTTTTTTTTTTTTTTGTAAAATAGGACCCCCAGTTACAGAAAATCTGTTCTGAATCAGAAAATAAAAAATACAAAAAAACAAAGACCTTGTTTAATGATAAAAGCTTTTAATTGCTTTTATGAATAAAATACATTATGGATACTATTGTCTTAAGAAAAAAAAATTAATGAATTTTTACAAGAATTGTTTTCATTTTTAAAAAATTTTAATTAGAATAATTAATAAACTTTTAAATCTTCTAAATTTCTGTATTAATTTGTAGTGATATGGTCATTAAATATAAACTATATTTACTAATCATAAATGGAAAATATTACAATTCAGTAACCCCCAGTATTTTAAAAAGAATTCTAATTTTTTGTGTGTGTATGTGTGTGTATTTTTGCAAATACAAACATTCATAGACAAAATTACCAGAAAATAAGAGCAGTAACTCTATTAACTTTAAAATTTATTAGTATTTTTCTAACATTTCCTCATCAGTTATCTTCATAAGTAAATCTATAAATCTGAAGAACTTAAAATACAATAAAATATTAGAATGTTTAAATATCTAACATTTTTAAGATTATTGAGTAGCTAAAAGATTATCTAAAAAAGACATTTATGCTGTATTCCTCATGAAATTTTACTGCAAGTATTTCACCTTACATAAATCTCATAAATGTCAAGTTATCAACAGATGCGTCATACACATAATAAAAACAGCGAAAGTTTTAAACTTGAAAGAAGTAATATTTTTTTTAATTCAGATTAATTAAACTTTCAATCAGTTAATCTTCCTCAAATAAAGCTTTTAGTCAAAAGCACAGATCAGAAATGGTAGCCATATATTTTATATAGTGAAATTCATGATAACATTACAACTTTCTGGGTTGTGTTTTCTCAAATCAAATAAGCGGTAGATTTCAAAGATTGAAAGGTACTCACAATTCCAAAACAAGACAAAATTTATCTCTTCTTTCATAGGCATCATAGAGTTGAAGCAGTCGAGGATGCTGAAGGGATTTCATGATTTCAATCTCATTCCGGATATCCTTCCGGCCCTGAGACCCATGAACACTGACAAATTTGGCAGCAAATTTCCGGGTTGTTGAATATTCCAAACATTGCTTGACTTCTCCAAATTTGCCTCTGATGGAAAAAGGAGAGAAAGAAAACAGAGAAATAATGTAATAGAAGCTGAAGTTTTTAATTGTAATACAAAGAATATTTACAACTTTTTGCATCAACAATACACAACAGAGAAATTCACAAAGTTGATATAGAATTTAAAAAATTTTTTTTATTAAAGTCAAACTAGAATGTGGAAGATCTACTGACCATGTTTCCGAACATTAGGGGATAAATTCAGATATAATATTACCTAAAGAAAATTTTAATTAATTTTAAAGTAACTCTTTAATTACATTAACAATTTTAACAAATTTATTTTAAGATCTAATAGAACAGTATTTATGAATAATTTAAAGGCTTACAGTCATATCATGTTGAAACATCAGTTCTCGTACGATCACCAAAGTTAAGCAATATCAAGCCTTGTCAGTACCTAGATAGGTGACCACTTGGGAATACCAAGTGTTGTACACTTAGATATGTGGGTGTCATAATGGATAATGGCTCAGAAAATCAGTGAGCCAAATTCCAATTCCAGTTGTGTTCATTATATTTATTTGAAAATACTCTTGGCAAAGGTATGAAAGCCACCTCCTCTCCCTCCAGCTATGGGTTAATTAGTATGTTTTGTATCAGTAAATCATTATTATCTAAAAGAAAAAAAGAATTCTTAAAATCTAAAAATATTTCTGGCTTTAAATAACCTGAAAAGCTGTAGAAAAAATGAATGAATCTGTCAATATTTTAAACTGCATAATATTTTTATGAAAGAGGACCTTGAGAAGTTTTTCAGTACCTTCTCCTTGCATATGTATGTAGGTGAGTGAGTGAGCAAGAAAGAGGGATGATTCAAAAGTAATGCCTTTTATCTATTTCCATTGAAATGAGAACAAATGCAGAGAAAACAATGCTAGTTTTCAACCAAAAAACACTATTTTTTTACATAACCATCATCACTGGCTATGCATTTTCACCAGCAATGAGTAAGATCTAAACCAGCAGATGCACTCCACTTTTTCACACTCAGTCGAACAGATGCAAATCACTGTCACCACTGCTAAAATGGATTGTCTGGTCTCCATAATGTTCCACAAGAGTTAATGAATGTAAAGTATGAAGGAATTTGCTAACATGCCTCTGCTTCGTTTGCACTTTCGTATCAGACACCATTTTGTCAGCTTGCTGTCCAGTTGATATCAGTACCAAATTCTACCAAATTAGCTGTCATTGGTAGGAACATCCAAACTTTATTGACACACCACCTAAATTCTCCTATAAACATCATGGGCCAGCATGATGTAACAGAAGACATTACTTTCAGAGCAATCCGCATATGGTGGACTCTCCCATTGTATTCGACGCATGAGGGTCAAACATCTCAGGAATTGACTGCCAGACACAAGAACATATGATTTGATGATAGTGGTGAAGGCTTTGTGCAGAACCAACCAATCTTTTTGAAGGACTGAATACATAGTGCCACAAGGCCTCCAAATGACCCTCCGCAGGTTTTGAATTCAGAGTTGTCCTTCTTTTAGACCAAGTGCCATCCAAGGCTAAAGAACCAATTCTGTCCTGCTATTTACCCATAGCTGGTGAGAGAAGAAGAGGATTAATACTTTTCCCAATGGTATTAGCACATAAGTGAATGTAACAGATTCGACTGGATTTCAAACTCAACCCTCCCATTCCTCAATCCAAGCCACTATATATATATATATATATATATATATATATATATATATATATGTATGTATTTTTGGACATTTTTTATTTTTATACATTCTTTCTATAGATACAAATATTTAAATAAATGCTCTATTTATAATAAACAATATTAGTGACATTTACCAGCCTGAATGTCCGAGAAATTTTCATAAAAAATATGCATCCTCCGACAGGAATCAAACCTGTATCCTATATGGAACTGTCATATGGCTCAATCGGTAAAAGCATGTCAGGTTATATGATGGTTCCGTATAGGATACAAGTTCGATTCCTGTCAGAGGATGCATATTTTCTATGAAAATTTCTCGGACATTCAGGCTGGTAAATGTCATTAATACTGTTTATCATAAACAGAGCATTTACTTAAATATTTGTAACTATAAAAAGAACGTATGAACATAAAAAATGTCTTAAAATAATTGTAGGACTTTTGTCCATTTCATAATATATATATATATATATATATATATATATATATATAAATGAAAACACAGTGTGGACATAGAAATCAGTACTATTTAGTGACTGTCAGTCCCATACCAGCTGCAACCATCAAGCCATGAATTACTTTTGTTTGTGTGGGTTCTATATATATATATATATATATATAGAGAGAGAGAGAGGCTACTAGGGGCTTATGAGAATAGAGTAAGGGGAAATCTTCAAAAAGTACATGTCAGCTATTCAAGAAAACAAACAGTAACCCACTTTATATTCCAATTTAATCTAACCAAATGCATATCATAATCAAGCAAACCCTACAATCAATTAGCTCTAGATTATCCAACAGTACGTCACCCAAAAAACATTCCAATGAAGCCAAAAAATGAAAAAGCACTAAAAGCTGTGGTTATTTGGCAAAAGTAACATTTACGCAAAATAGAATAAAAATTAAACAGAAAAGAAGCATCATATAGTTCAACTTTCTGTATGATAAAAATGTAAAAGTGAATATAAATAAAATATTCAAACACATCGACAAATACTTCATATTATTAAGTAAATTACAGAAAATATTCAACAGAAATACTTTAAATATTAACATGGAAAATATACTCCAAAAAAAGTGTACACCGTGCTTTTGTGGGTGTTTGTGGTAAAATGTAAAACATCACTATGCCTACTATATGGAAAATTTCTACAAAACAATGTAATATACGAAGCTACTGTAAGATCCAAAAGAACACCAAAAATAAATGAATAACAGAGAAGCTACACACAAAACATAATTTAATAACAAAAAATTTTCAAATAGCACAACACTCTCAAAACACATAAAAAATTCACCAAAATAAATGAAAACATGTCAAAATAACATGGAAGATAAGAAAAACAGCTCCAACTAGCAAAAATACCATAAATCTTTTCCTAGAAGTGAAATATTTACCTTTTCAAAACAATATGAACTCAAAAACAAAATATTAAAGTGAATTTCCAAATGCAGACACAAAAAGAAATTCATACTATATTAACTAGAACCCCATCATAATTCAAAAACTCTCTAATAAACTTAATTTTAAATGACAAACTTTAGAACTGAGGAAAGTATAAATAAAATAAACAGACTCAATGTCAGGATTATAAATAATTGAAAATATTAACCCTAATTTCCATAAGCCCCCAGCAGCCTATATACAGAACCCACACAAAAAGGAACAACACATAAAAATGCCATTCACTATACAGTGTTGATTTTTATGTCCACGTGTCATTGTTCATATCTACAGAAGCTCTTTCCCCCCATTCTTTTCCTGCTATTTACACGTGTTGCAGCATGAAAGAAACAACCTTATATTAAAAAATATGACTTACTTTCCAAGTAAAATGTCTGATATTTCATAATTATCTGTCACCCAACAATCTTTTTTTATGATTATATTTGTTGTTTCAAACAGGCATTCAAGCTCTGAAAATGAATAATAATAATAATAATAATAATAATAATAACAACAACAATAATAATAATAATAAAAAAATAACAACAACAACAATAATAATAATAATAAAAACATTCATCATAGCATAAGTGAATGCAACAAATTAGCTCAAAAAATGCAAAGACATGAATGAGTAGAAAAGGTGATCTAAGAGAAAGTGTGCAAATGACTAGGATTGGACAATGCAAATCAATTATAAGCAAATATTCATAGCATTCTTTATGGAAATATAGTAACTGAATAGATAGAAGAAAACCGTTTTTTTTCCCTTGAAACTTATGCATACACCTAATACATGTACTAGAGCAGCAGTCACCAACCTTTTGAACTTCATGGATCACTAAATGTATAATTTTAAATTTGGCCAACCACTAATATAAATTTAGAAAAAAAAGGTAAATATATTTATATAATAATAATAATAGTTGGAAAACTTTTATTTTATTAATATAAAATGCACCCATTAATGGTAACAAAGTTATAGTGTAATTATTTGAATAAAACAAATTGAAAATTTGAAGTTTATTCAAATATTACACATTTCTAGTGTTCCTGTTTGTGGATTTTTGGCTCCAATGACATCGCTGCAAGATGAAGAGCTGTGTTTATTTAAAGCCGAGACTGGTACTGAGTTTTAATTGCTCTGACAGAGGAAAATGTTTTTTCGCACATATATGGAAATTGAATCAAAATTTTCATTGCATTTTTATGGAGTGATGAGTATTCATTTTTTATAGAGTGCTAAAAATGAGGTCTTGATAAGGATGACAGGAATTTAGCTTTGAGACTGTGGTCACAAGATAGATCAATAAGGCTTTCTTTTTCATTCATGCTTAAATTGTTATCTTCAGTGTTTGCCACAAATAGATTTATTATCCACATATTTCCATGCCTAGGGTCTTCTTTGGGTAATAAAAACCAAAATTTTCATCAGTGACTGTAAGTGCTGTTGAGCAATGGATACCACTTGCCAGGTGACATCCTTCTCTCCCCCATATATTCATAAAAAATTATTAACATTTGTACATCTCCTTCAGCCAACCATGTTTGCCACAGTGATATTTTCTTTTGAAAAGCATCTGTTTTACCTCGTACTGTAGTAAACATATCTTTAAGTTGTCCTTGCAAGGATATGTTTAGTTCATTTAACAGTGAAAAACATCTGCCATCTATGCAAGCTTGGCTACCCACTCATTGTCAGACAAGAGTTCTTGAAATTTTGGAGTATTTTGCTGCTGAAAAAGTAATTTAATTTCTTCACACAGGATGAACAGTTGTGTCAGTATTTTGCCCTGTGAAAACCATCACAGGGCAAAATGAAGAAAGTGAGTAAACAGGGGAACCATTCCTTCACAAAATGTTTCAAATATTCAAGAATTGTGCACTGTGTTGAATTTCATTTATAATTTTAATAACATCTGATAATAATGTGTGTAGTTCTGGGGACATTTTTTCACCACAAGATGCTCACGATGCAGTGTGTAGACAGAATATCTGGGTGACTAATATTTTTCACTTTTGCAACAACTCCTGAGCGATGTCCAGTCATGCTTGCGGCATAATCTGTATATATCCCAATACATTTTTTCCATTCAATTCTGTTCCAGGAAATAACTATTAAGTGCTTTAAAAATCTCAGAGCTAGTTGTTCTACCTGGCAAGTTGAGTGAACAAAGTAGTTCTTCCTGTAATTCTCTATCACACTCAACCTTCACAAAACAAAGAAGGGCCTTGTTACATCCGTTGATTCATCAAGTTGAATTGAATAATATAGTGAATTTTTTACCATTTTTATAACTTGATTTTCAATATCTTCAGCCATTTTTTTCAATTCTGTGCATAACAGTATTAGCAGACATAGAAATCACTTTCAGTTTCTGTACAGCTTGTTTTAATAAAACCTCTTCATTGGCTTGTAACATGTAAGGTTTGATTAATTCTTCTCCAATCATATATGGCTTTTTATTTTTTGCTATTTGAAGTGTTATCAGATAGGAAGCCTTTTATAAGGACTTATCCTAAAGAACCATATTTTTTAAAGCATCTGCTTGTTTTTGCATATTTTCATGCATTCTTTGAAAATATTCAAGTGGTTTCTTAGCTAAATCTGGGTGTTTTGATTGCAGGTGTCTTTTGAGTTTTGAAGTTTTCATGGCATCATCAGATAAACTCTCAGAACATATCATACAAAGAGGCCATGGATTCAGTTCACTACCAGGTTCTTGAATAAATATGAATTTTAAGTAGTTTCAATTATATTTTCTTGATACTTTGCATTTTTTTCTTTCTGCCTCCAGTTTGAATTTTCTTTCTAATGGTGTGTGGAGGAGGACTGTAAATTGCTCTGATTCATTGATCAGCTCATGATTAAGTGAAGTATTACTATTTTCATTAGTTATTCTATCTTTAGTTTTACTAAAGAAATGCAAAATATTCGTTTGCTTTTTCTCACTCATATTGGATCTGTTACCTATTTTATTTGAATCTGAAAACCAAAAAAAAAAAAAAATAATCAGATTAGTAACCTGGAACAACAGATTAGTAACTTGGAATAACAATTGTGCATTATGTTTAATAAACCTCACTTATAAATTATACAGATACACTAAAGATTTGTTAAACTATCCCAAATAATATCCCCGCTGGGTATTAAAAAATCATTAATGGATAGAATATTGTAAACATAATTCCTTTTGTTTTTAAGTTATTTAACCTCTCATAAATAGACTAGTCCAGGGGGTTGGTAACTTTGTAATTGTGAGAGGTAGACATCAGTAAAAAATAATAAGATAGTATTTTTATTCATTAACTCTGAGTCTATTACCGATTAAGTTACTATGTTATCTGTATGGTGATTTGACGTTTTCAATGTTCACTAAAAAAATTTTTTTTTTTTAAATATTTTGCAAAAATAGTTTTTGAGTATGAATGCTTATGAATTTGTATCTGGTACATAGCCAATTCTTGAAGATCCCACTACTAGTCAGTTGCTATGCCATGTTTGTAGAAAATTATACTAGTAAACCATCCAGTGTAACTAGTTATCAACAGTAATGGTTAGGAACCATTCAGTAACATGTATTGGACATGACTTTACAAGTCACATTTGTGTACTCATGTTTATTTTGAGATTACATAAGGTCTTGAACATATATACCATCCATAATACATTTTGTTACTCCTCATTTTTTAATAGGAAGCTTCATAAAAATTGAAATAAAGCCCCAATTTTTCTGCAGACCATCAAAAATTTTGCACTGACTGCCAGTGGTCTGTGGACCACCATTTGGCAACTAGAGAATTCTATGGGACTGAAAAATTCAAGCATCTCACTTAATTTCTTGGAGTTTAACCTTATTTTTTCTGTTTATGTCTCCTTTTCATCAAATTTTAGAGAATAATTCCTTGATTCCAAAATTGTCTGACTCAAAAAGTGCATTGTAGAAATATTGTAGCATGACTAAAATTCCAACAGTCTGAATCTGTCAATCTAGTTTCAATTCATTGAAGATCATTGATTTTTTTTCAAGCCAACAAACTAGGTCTTATCAATGGAATCAAATATTTATCAGTATATATCATCTTTCCAGATTTCTATAGAGTATAAATGAAAGGAAATGAAAAGTTAGAAAAATATCTGAATCATGTCAAGAAACTGAAACAAAAAATTAAGATGACAATTGTAACCATCATCATTGGCATGCTTCGAATAATACACAAGAGCTTTGCATAGAGGCTAAAAGAATGGAAAATCTGAGTAATAATTGAAACCATCCTAACAACAGCATATGAGGGAGACTGCTAATTGATTTAATGTTACTTGTACTCCAATGAAAATACACAGAGTACAAGTGATAATGACAATAATTCAACAATTCTCTATATCAACTGCTAATATACTGACAATAATTGCTGCAAGAGTCTATCAAACTTTAGATAAGAATGGTGAAGCTCAGTCTGTTGCTTTGGACATCTTGAAAGCTTTTGACAAGGTTTGGCATGCAGGTCTTCCTCACAAGTTGATGATCACTCTGGCCAAACTTTTGACCTGATCCAGTCTCTCTTATCAAATCCTGAAATGAAAGTTATCTTGAATGGCCACTCCTCTAGATCCTTTTGTACTAATGCAGGTGTCCCCAGGGCTCTATCCTTGGTCCTACTTTGTTTTTAATTTTCATTAATGACCTTCCTGATAAAATCACCTCTCAACTTGATATCTTTGCTGATGACATAAACATTTACTCTTGTCTTGATAATAATTCTGATCAGTCCAATAAGGCCGAATTAGCAGCTGATGTCAAAAACAACCTTCAGACTGTTAACTGGGGCAAGAGATGGCCTGTTAATTTTAACACCTCCAAAACTAATCTTCTTCCTATTAATCAAAGATATCTTTCTGCCTTCCATAAACATGGCTGATACTAACCTCCAAGACAGTTACAAATTACACCTTCCCAGGCTAACATTCTCAGTGGACATAAAGTTGAAAGACTATATTGAATCTATTGCTAGGTTAGCTGCTAAGAAAGTTGGTTCACTGTATCATGTGATGTAATTTTTCTCTCCAGAATATATCTTACATATCTATGAGTCTACCATTCATCCATGCTTATAATATTGCTGCCACATATGGTCTGGTACTCCTGTTATATATCTAGAGATTCTTGATAAAATCCAAAGAAGAATCAGCAATATTGTTGGTCCTGATCTGGCATTTCAGCTTCAGTCGCTTTCCCACCACCGTAAAGTTTCCTCCCTTTGCCTCTTCTATAAATACTTTCCTGGCAACTGTTCAGATGAACTATTTGCTATGGTACTTAGACTTCAGGAATTTAAGAGCAGTACTTGATGGGAGATTAGGCCTCACCAATTTACACTTGAGTTGGAAGATGTAACCACAAGTTCTATGCTAACAATTTCTTTTCTCACATTTCTCACTTGTAGAACTCCCTCCAGGCTCTATGCTTTCCAGCCAGCTTTAATATTCAAAAATTTAAATGCAATGTCAATTGCTATCTACTGTCCTCCTGATTACACTTCCTTTCTTCTCGCTCCTTAATAATGTTTCTGTTTTCTAATTCTTTCACACCTGGCAACCCCTTTAGGCCTAGTGGCCTTAAATAAAAAAAACAAGAGCTTATCAGTGGAAGATAGGTTTATTTATATCAAAATACACTAAACAAAACAGTGTGAGACTTTGTTAATATTTCAATGTTTCATAGCAATCTCTGATGCATTATGAATGGAATTGATTTCATTTTTCAATTACTATATATATTAACATATAATATTATGCTTTCAGATATCATTAGATATTTTATACTTTTTTTTATATCCACAAAAGTTATTATGATTTATTTTTATCTACCAAGACATTTGTATTGGTCATGAAGTAAGGAGTAAAAGTGAAATAAACAAAAGTTTCATGACTCTGCCCCCAGGGCCAAAAAATAAAATAAATAAATAAGAAATAAAAAAATAAATAAAAAACTTAAATAAGAAAGGAAGAAAAATTATTTTGGCTTCACAAAACAAAACTAATAAAGTAACCTTTAAAGAAAAGTTTGAAGCCTGCAAATCAGTTAAATTGAATAATTTATGCAATTATTGGGATGTGCACATACCATACTGGTTATTGCCACAAAAAGTGGAATTAGCATTTTGAGTTCAAATTCCAGTTGAGGCAGTTGCACTCATTTTCACACAAATATTCTTGGAAAAATATGAATTCATTTCTTCTCATACCAGATAGTGCTTAATAAAAAGGTATTCTGGACTCTCTAGCTTTCATTGGCAACAAGTCTAGAAGAAGGCCAACTCTGAATTTAAAACCTGCTAGCCATAGAGGGGAAAAAAACTCCACCCTATAAAACCTACTTGCTATTGAAACCACAGCAATAATATTGCTGATTCTTCTTTGGATTCTATCAAGGTCCATTCACTATAGTTGCAGTATAAAACAGAGGTTGGTTCTCTACATATGAAAGAAACCCAGATTTGTCTGAGATTGTGTCTATATTATTATATGTGCCATGCCTCTTTAGGATGTTGGCAATCATGGCTCTCCACAATTTCCTATACTTTGTAGCTCTTAGTAAATTTTACTTTTTTGTTATTTCTCCTAAACCTTGTTCCATTTATTCAAGCTAGCTAGACAGGTCATGTGTTGTTTTTTTCTGTCCATCTTGCAATCAATCTATTCTGTGAGTATCAAATTTTCTAAGCCCTATAGATATTTCTTACCAGTTCCAAAGGCCAGAGTACATGCACAGGTCAAAGTCAGATTTTGGAATGCTGATTTTCTAGGAAAGCCTTCTTCATTTGGAAAATTAGTGTAACACAATGTTCCATCCATATTTTTCTCCAATTTGGCCTTGTGCTGCACTAAGCTTAGTTCATATCCAGAAGCAAATTCTTCAATAATCTCAGAGTTTTTTGAATGTCAAATGAAAGCTAACACGTTGTCATTTGACTCAATGCTATTTCTGTCAGAAAACTTGCTACTAATCTAACTGGAATCCCAAGTATTTGTGAGACTGTCTAGAATGACTCAAAGTCGATACACAAGCTTAAAATTAAGATGCGTTTTAAAGAAACTGTTTTATTTTCACCCAGTGTATGCAGTATTAAGCTGATCGGATTTTGTAACCAAATTAGTTTAAAGTTGTGCTATAAAAACATTACTCATAAAAGCATTAATATCACTGGTTTTTATTTATTGAAATGATGTAAAAATTCTCTTGCAGCATCGAATTTAAACATTTGTAAATAACCCATGAAATGCTTATTGATACTGGTTTTGAAATTTTCTTATCTTGAGATATCTAAGAAGTTGTATTAAAACAATAGATAAACAATATAAATACATTTCCAGGAAGTGTTAATACTGAAAAATCAATTAAAACTCTAAAAAACACATGTAGAACACAAATTATTTATTAAAACATACCTTACAATTTCTGTTTGAATTTCTGAAAATTATTATTATTACAATTGAACATGACAGTGTTCTATTTTTTTGCATTGATAAAAAAGTAAAGATGGCTAACTCAAAAGAATAATTTCATTTAATGTTTTCCTGCTTGATTAGGTATAAGAACTGAAAGTGTTTGTAATTCAGTTGAAGTTGTTAAATTATATTTGATTTTTACTGCTGAATTAGTATGCACTGCGATTAGTTGGTCATGTAACTAATCAGTGAGGCCCTGTTTTTATGGAGGGACAGTGTTTTCATTGACACTGGAGTGAGAAAATGTGTTCCTAACTCATAAGTAGGTATAGACTTTTACAACATGACATACCAAAATTGTGAGTAAAAATGGCATTTCACTAGTTTTCCATGTCTAGATTGAGGGAAAAGCGTTTAGTAAATTTATATACTTTTATAGGGATTGATTTGACACTGTGTAAATATTATAAAGAGACCTCCTAAAACGATAACAAATCATTTTTTTTTTATTCTGACAAGTGTTGCAGCCTAAGGAAGGTTCAAAGAATGCTGATCAACAAAAATTATTTAAAAAAAAAATTGTCCCTTTTTTTAATGAGTGGAGTATCCTATGTAAGTAGTCCTGAAAAAAAAGAAAAAAAGAGAAAATCAGGATTTAAGATCCTGATTTTCTCTTTTTTTTCTTTTGTTTTTTTCAGGACTACTAAAAGAATCAGAAGCTGACAAGTTGTTTTCTTGACTGATAAAAGATGAAGTTGAATATCATGGAAAACCATTAGTGCATTAAGAATATGTAACTTGTAAGTACAACTAAGAAAGGTGAAAAAATAAGAATAATTAAAATCTTTGATAATTATGATGATGATAATAAAGATAATTAAAATTGTCCAAAAAACCTCTTTCTGTTAATTAGGAGTTGAGAATAACAATGATTATTAATTAGAAACTTGACGTCATCTAGCCAGTTGTTTTCATCTGATTAATAAGTAGTTCACGACTGCAAACTGAAAGAGCAGATGTTTTGATCTCTTATTTTTATTGACTACTCTAAAAATTCAACATCTCTTTGACAATTGGTAATCTAAAATTTAGCAGGATATAAACATATTTAAAAAGTTGAGTAGATTTTTATAACATTGAGGAACCAGCTGCAGGAAGTAGTCAGAAAAACAGGTACAGGATTCATAAGAATTCTATGCTGCCACTTTGCAGCTTAGAAAAAAAAAAAGAGTTCAAATTACGCCATCTGATATAATCATACAGAACAAAAAATATATACAGTAGAACCTTGATTCATGAATTAAATTTGTCCCTGAAGGCTGTTCATAACCTGTAATATTCATAAACTGGAACTATTTTTCCAATAGGAATCAATATAGAGAAAAAAGTCACAGTATAATAAAATTGGAAAAGAAAAGCACAGCAAAACACACAAATGTATACAACATGGTGGTTGACTCAGAAATTATTCTATTCATGTTAACTCAGTTCAGCTATGTTGTTCAAGAACCAAAATTTTGTTAGATAACTGAGGCATTTTCATCTCGAATTTTCTGTTTGAAAAGCGATTTGTTTGACACGTGAGATGTTCAAGAACCAAGCTTCCTCTGTAATATATTCATGAAGTAAAATATGTCTATGTTTCAGCAACATATAAAATAGCACAACCAAAATCCTTGAAAGTGGCCAATGGATTTACTAAACAATCATTTGGACAGTTTTTACTCATGCCAAGTCTAAATAGAAGTACCTTGTCAGGCAATACAATTTTGCACTAATGCTCTTGGGAAATACATGAATCTATCTCTTTTACTACTCCCAAATATAGGTTAAATAGTAAGACAGGTTGGGCTTTTGTAACTTGGCTCATATTCACTCTAGGAATTTAAAACTATGTTGAAAGCAACAAGAAACCACTTCACTTTCTACCCCAGATAATTTATGAAGAATTATAATCACTTATGTCCTGAAAGGATGTAACATTTAAAAAGAAACTATAGAGGATAGATGGATAATGTTGATTTCCAAGACCACCCATCTGCTCAGGTCAATCCCTGTTGCAAACGCCTGCTCAGGCACATTTGTATTTGTTTAACACTCACAGTGCCAACCTGTGGTCAATATTGCAACTCTGCTGAGTGAAACTTAGTTAAAGTTTCTAGGAGAGAAAGCATAACCCTGCTTGAATAAGGTCAGTACACTCAAACTCTCTACCATGATGACATGTGATGTCATGTTGGCATAAACATTGACAGGTTTTGAATAGTTCTGACTAATCATTTTCACTCACAAGGTTTGGGTCAATCTGTCATATGGTATTTTGGACATTTTCCAATATTTCATTATGGGTAATTCCATGTCAAAATTTTAACTAATGTTGTCGCTTCTATTCTGAGCAAACTAAGAAATAACCAAACTATCTTTTGGTACAAATAATGTTCAATCTATATAAAATAATATTTTTTTTTGTCATAGATGCCCTAACAAATGGGGATTCTCCTCCCTATTGATCTTGCTATAAAAAAATCAGAAATCATTAACAACTTAAAATTGATTAATTCTGGGTCTTTTTTTATAGCATTTTTGGATTCTGCAAGCCAAAATGCTTTTCTGAGCCATTTTTTAGGATTAGGAAAGCTGTAGAACTAATTTTACAGACAAACATAGATCAGGAAAAGTCATGATTTTTTGCATGAACTCAAAACTGGGGAAAACTAAAATAGATGTAAATCAGACAATTTTTGGAATTAGAAACTCAAATTTTGAGGATTGTCTTATTTTCACACAGTCAACACATAGACAAAATTTCAGAGATAAGGGTGACATGCCCTGGATGATTTCACATGCAATGACCCATATATATCCAATCTTATACAAAGTTTTGGATTGTGCCTGATAGAATTTTATTTATAATTTTTGGCATATTATAATTATAAAATATTACCTGAGCCATTGGCTGTATGGTAACATTTGATACAAGTGTAAATGTGTTCATATTAATAAAGCTAACATTACACTTGCTGGGGAATGTGCACATAGCATAAAAGTTATCTGCATGTAAAGTGACATTGGCATGCAGAATCCTGTTTGCAGTTGACCTTGTCTTTTTAATATTTTTTTTACACATCTTTTGATTTTTTTAACTTTTGCTGTCTCATTCCCTGTTCTGCAAGCCATTTACATATGTCTGTTAGGAAAACAGCAAATAACCTACCTATGTTGCTCTTGTCTTCAATATATCCTGCAAGTGTCAAATTCTCCAAACCCTCTTTCCACATTGTCTCCATGACTCTTTCTGATTCTATGTGTTCTTTTTGCTTACATTTTTCCTTAAAACTATTCACATCTTCCATCCATGGTATTCTCAGCATCCTTCTGTAAAACTACATTTCTGATGCCTCAAGTCTCTTCATTTGTGAAGATATTTTCTAGCATTCACTGCTATATAGGAGAATTGATATGACATAGCAGTTCAGCATTCATTTCTTTGTTTCAAACAAAATTCTTTTTTCCAATGTATGATTTTTTAAACAAAGTAATTTAATAATGTATTTACTATTAATGAAGAAAGTTCAACAATTTGTATGTTGCTCAACTGCAATTTTCTATATAACAAATTTTTGTGGAAGAAAGAACTTTAATATAAAACCATTGGAAAAGGACAAAAGTTAAAACAGTCCTGAATAAACAATTTAAACTTTTAATTATATGAAGTTACAGTACAATAGATTCATTAGCAGCTTGTGATTGAAGATTTGTTTAGGCTTAGATAAGGTGAGGCAGGCACATAATGAGGAAAGAAGGCTTGGAAAATTTTATACTCACAGGACAAATTGAAGACAAGGGGGACATAGGAAAGCAACACATAACCTACCTCGTGAGCTTCAGTGAATGGATAGAAGGTCAGGGGTTGGGAGAGATGGCAAAAAGACAAAAGTTATTAAGAGCTACAAAGGACAGGAAACTGTGGAAAGCCATGTTCACCAATGTCCTGAAGGGACATGGCATGTAGAAAAAGCGTATTATAGATGACAACAGAATGCTTGAGATAATGAAAGTATTAACAAGCTGTGAAGTGTCACGAAAAAAAGGAAATAAAGAAAAAGTGGTAACAAAAGTTAAATAAAATAAATGTCCACGATGACATGAATAAAAGAAATGATGAACTTCCTTGTTGTAATGTTTTAATGAAAAAAGTTTTTTGTGAAGAAAAAGAACAAATAAACTGAGAATTGTTTTCATTGGACAAATATTTGTCCAATGAAAATATTTCTAAGCTTGTGAAATATTTAAAGTATTAAACAAATTAATATTTAATTAATATTTTAATTAATATTTAATTTAGCAAGAACATGTTGGACGTATGACATTGGTTAATGCTTGAATTTATTTTGTTTTTACCAGTGATAATTTTTTTGGCCACATTCATTCAAAACTTAGGTGATCATGGCTCTCCACTTATCCCTTTCCTTTATATTCAAATTGCATATAACTTATATACAATTATAATCCAGTAGAGTGGTTTCCTGTTGTCATCTTCGTGGTTTTTAATTTAGAGTAGTCCTTTTCTTAGACTGACTGCCACCCAAGTTATGTTATTTAACACAGCAAGAAAAAGAGGAGATCAATTCAGGTTTTTCCCGGTGGCATTTGTGTGTAAGTGTATGCAGCAGTTACACCAGAATTTGATTCCTATTTCTGTGCCAATAACAGTCACACTGCCTGCATACCTAACATTTTTGTATTAATTTTAAGTATTTGTAAAATTTGAATATTGGATAAAATTTAATTGAATATATATATATATATATATATATATATTAATATATAAATATATATATATATATATATTTTTTTATATATTTTTAAACAGATAAATATTTTGTTATAGTCATCACAGTTAAGAGAAAGTTGAAAATGTATGGCTTTTCAGTACTGTTCTACAAGGTTAGCCAAAAGAGACAAAGAAAAAAGTGGGTTGACAATGTCACTAACTGGAAGATTGTTCACAGAGACTCAGATAAAGGCATGCAATCAAAACATATGGGGAAAGTTGGTCAGGTGTTCAGTTGCAAAGTGACCCTATGACCACACCTGGTTATGTGACTGATGATGATAAAAATAGTTAGCACGACCATCTCATTATCTCACTCACTCATTTCAGAATCGTAAAAAGAACTGAGAATGTTAGGTTTCAGCTCAGTTTCTTGAGAAAAAAAACAAAAACAGGCATTATTGAGATGTTTTTCTTGTAAATGATTCTTTCAGGAGTAGCATTCTTGCTTTTTTTCCTTTCAATTTTGGTTCCAGTTTATTTTAATTATCTTATTTCTTTTTATTTGAGTTAGGCAGGCAGAAAAGTAGATCATCCTGCAGTGAAACCAACGATTTTGAATATAATTGAATCATAGCAATTTTAATGTTTCAAAAATTCAAACAAATTGTCAGAAAAAGCAAGTTTTCATGGATGAAGGATGCAAATTTGAGTCCTTTTGGAGGCTATTTTGTCACTTCCTGTCTATGTTATTTACTAATGATTGTAAAAGACAGTCTTGGTGTTATGATAAAACCTACGCTAAATTATGGTGAAATACTAGTCACAAATTAAGTTTTGTTTCAAAATTATATGTAAATAAATCCTTTAATTTTCAACTCAAATATTTCCCATTCATTAAATAAAGTATTCTTCTTTTAAATTCTTGTGTATTTTAATAACATAAATATCTTTAAAGAGTTTATGCAACAGACTAACAAAAGAATTTAACTGAGGCATGTAGATTCAAGATGAGGTGCCCCCACCCACAAAAAAGAAAGAATTACTTGCTGGGGCCATTCAGTGCTTGTTAGTGAAAAACATATTCTAATATGTTTTAGTTTTGTCTTGCGTTCCCTGTATTCAGTTAGTTCTATGAAATGTGTGAAAATTGTTATGCTGTTCCATGAACAACTCACAAACACAATCTCTGCTAGTCCATTACTCACCAAATCGAAGCGGCAATTCTTCTCATCAAGGTTATCATGAATGCACATTTTCATCATGCCATGCTGACCTATGGTAAATTCTTGTTCACACATATCTGATCAGATTACAATTGAAATATCAGTTTTACTGATTATAGTCATTGTACAACAATACTTTAAAAATAGTCATTGTCGTATGACAACATCTTAAAAATAGTCATTGTTTTACAATGACATCTTAAAAATAGTCATTGTTTTACAATGATATTTTAAAATTCGTCATTGTTTTGGAATGACATCTTAAAAATAGTCATTGCTTTACAATGATATCTTAAAAATAGTCATTGTTTTACAATGACATCTTAAAAATAGTCAGTTTTACAATGACATCTTAAAAATAGTCATTGTTTTACAATGATATCTTAAAAATAGTCATTGTTTTACAATGACATCTTAAAAATAGTCATTGTTTTACAATGACATCTTAAAAATAGTCATTGTTTTACAATGACATCTTAAAAATAGTCAGTTTTACAATGACATCTTAGAAATAGTCATTGTTTTACAATGATATCTTAAAAATAGTCATTGTTTTACAATGACATCTTAAAAATAGTCATTGTTTTACAATGATATCTTAAAAATAGTCATTGTTTTACAATGACATCTTAAAAATAGTCATTGTTTTACAATGATATCTTAAAATAGTCATTGTTTTTACAATGACATCTTAAAAATAGTCAGTTTTACAATGACATCTTAGAAATAGTCATTGTTTTTATAATGATATCTTAAAAATAGTCATTGTTTTACAATGACATCTTAAAATAGTCATTGTTTTTACAATGATATCTTAAAATAGTCATTGTTTTTAAAATAATGACATCTTAAAAATAGTCATTGTTTTACAATGATATCTTAAAAATAGTCAGTTTTACAATGACATCTTAAAAATAGTCATTGTTTTACAATATCTTAAAAATAGTCATTGTTTTACAATGACATCTTAAAATAGTCAATGTGTGACAACCTAAGCTAAATTATGGTGAAATACTAGTCACAAATTAAAAGGGCAATAAATGTATTTATATATTACTCTTATATTTCACTATTCCTTTCCCTTTATCAACTACACTTTGGGTTTTTTTCTCCTCAAATTAGCAATTGTTGATGGTTGACTGTTATTATCAGAAAATAAATCTTGTCATTTTTCTTTATTATTTTTTTCCAGTTCCTTCCCAAGTCTTCTCATTCTTTTTCTCTCCCAGTAGCTCCTTGTATCTTTGTGGCATTATTGCCTTAATTGGGGTGAATTAATTTAAAAAAAAGTGTCTTCTATTTTTAGGTTGGATACTGCAGTAGAAAATTAATTTAACCACTGAGCCATCAGTTAGATTCCCCTTTTTTTTTTGTTTTTGTTGGTAACATGTGACTAAATATCTGTTTCAGTTGTCAACAGGATCATTTCCTTGAGACCATTTTGAGAAGATCAGTAATCTTTCCAAATGATCAAGTTACTCTTTTCTATTTCCTGTTCACTGCCTGTCACACCACAAAACCAAATTTAGAATAAAAGCAAGATATTTAAATGATTCTGCAGAAAAAGATAAAAAAAAGAAAGAAAGAAGAAGAAGAAGAAAGAAAAGTAATGATAATATGTCACTATTCTCTTTTTCTACTTTTACCATTTTTATCTTCAGTTCTTAACATTCTTCAAGAATCAGTTTTAAGAAAATAAATCGTGCAATCAAAATTCTTCAGATTGTATACTTATCTTTTTTAAATATTTATTTTATTATAAATAGGTATTGACAAAACTTGAGTATGATGGGTTTTAAGTACTCACCATTCTGGGTACCAATAATTACTAAATATAGTGTAATCAAACACTCTATTCAATAGCTGGAGAGTTTATGTAGAAAACCTTTGTGCCACACCTTGTCAAAGGCCTTTGAGATATCTAATGCTATGGTCCTTCCCGTATGTGTGTCATCAAGGGCCTCACTAATTCTATGTGTAATGGTAGTTAGTATTTTAGCAGTGGATTGAGCTGAACAAAATCCACACTTCTCAGTCATGGGCTCAGTGCCTACATCAAGGATGTGTTTCCCTGTTGCAGTGACACAAAAAACAAAGACCTTGATCTCCCATATGTGTGTTTTCCCATGGTACTTATTCATAGTACCACATTCATCTTTGCCCTATATCATCCTCAGGATGAAGGGTGGGTAATCTTCAATTATATATCAGAGAGGATTGACAATATCCTCACTGAATTTTGCTTGGCCAGCTTTCACATATGCGGTGACTTCAGTGTTCACCACAAAGAGTGGTTAGTCCATTATAACAAAACCAATGAGGAAGGCAGATATTACAAAGACTTCTCCATCACCTATAAACTAATCTACATCATTGAAAAACCTACCCAAGGCCTGGGTGTGACAGGACAGCAGGCGAACCTCCTTGACATTTTTCTAACATCCTGCTCTGATAAATGCTCAGCAAAAGTTCTAGCCCCCATTGGCATGTTAGATCATTCCCTAGTCAGTGTCCAGATTGACTCCAAATAAATGACATCTCTTGACTTACCATTCTATAGAATGGTTTTTTGTTATGTGGAGGCAGACTAGGACAGCTTTTGGTTATATAAGATGGAAGTTTCTCTTTCAACCTTCTTCAAACATGCTGCCTCCAAAGCTGCTGCCTCCAAAGCTGCTGTCTTAATCTCTAAATTGATTCTTTCTGGAATGGAGTGTTTTATACCTGCCAAAGAATTCCAGCAAAAATCAAAGTCAGCTTTGGTTTTCCCCTGAATATGCTGAACCCATAACTCACCAGAACCACTACTTCAAAATCTATCGCAAGGAGCAGTGTAGTCTGGCCCTTACTTCTTTGAGAACCACCTGCAATCGCAGAAGAAAATCCTGGAAAATGCAGTGTAGTCATGGGCAATCTATCCAGCTCAATGTTGAAAATAAACAAATCAGAAGCCTCAGCCCCCCAAAAAGCCACTGCACCTCCCCTGCAAAAAAAATTCCAGTGGTCATCCTTAAGAATATTAACCCAGAATTTTTCAGATTTTTTTAGATTTTCAATGTTGTGTTAAAAGTGTTTGCTCTTGATCATTAAACAAAACATGCCTGTAGCAACCGTTATCAATGACGTCAAATTATATTTAAAGCTCATTACTTGGTGTCCAGTAAGAATAACAACACTTTTGAATTTAATGCTTTTCTATAATTCTTACATTAAGGAACTTCCTAAAAGCTTTTCTGAAAATGTCATCAGAACAAAATTGCACTGGACTGGAACAAAATTGGATGATGATTGTACCCCAAGATATCCCCAGATGCAGCAAATCCTTCTACAAAAAGTTAGCAAAATATCAATTTATTTTTGTGATTTGAAAACGTTAAAGAATTCAAACAAGCTAGCAAGAAAATAATGATTTCTGCACAGACTAGATGATGAATTATAACAGATGTTATAGAAAATCAATCAAAGTGTTCCATAAATTTCACAATCGATAATCCAGTTACAGCAAGTATTGAAATTGTTTGTTCAATGCAACATGACCAATATCCATCATGTAGTGGTGCAAACCAAACTGAAATCGTGCTTTACTTGAATGCCATAAAGCAGCAAGATCCCAAGGATCAGTGATGTTTGTGTATAAACGTCCAGATTTTTATAAATACAGATGTCTATGTAGGACATAATCAGAAAATAAGAGCAATAACCAAAGTAAAATTTAAATTTACCTTGGTTATTGCTTTTATTTTCTGATTATGATTCATTTATTGATAATTTTCTTCCATTTTCCCCAACAACCAACATTGCAAGTAAGACTATAAAGCCAAATTACCTAAAATTCAATAAAATCTTACAATGCTTAAATTATTTTAAATTTGGAGATTACTAGGTATTTAAAATTATATATTAAAAAGGTATTTACAGTGTATTCACAATGTAATGTTATATATTCTATATCTATCATCTCCTCCTTATATAAATTTCCAAACTGTCATGTTTAAAATGCTTCAGATTGATTAAACATTAAATCATTTAATTTTTCTCAAATAACATTTGAGAAATGTATCTTTTATTTTGCAAAGATTTTTAATGAACAGAATTTCGTTGTATTAAAATATTTGTTAATACTGCCGATTCTAGGAATTTAAAAAATCATTTCAATCAATTACTTTTAAAATACAGCAAAATATTTTGCTTATTGAAAATATTAAATTTAATCTATGAAATTGGAATTAAAACTAAAATCTTCAAGAAAGATTATTCATTGTTAAAATGCATTTGAAATATTAGGTATTGCTTTTTTGTGGAGATACATCACACACACACACATATATATATATTCTCATTCACATACATAGTACGCATATATATATATATATATATATATATATATATATATATATATACACATACGCGCATGTATATATACATATGCACACATACACATATATATACATACGTACACACATAGATATATGCACAAACATATTCATATACACATGCACATATATATATACACACACATACGCTATCGATTTTTTTTTTTTTTGCATGCTAGCATGCTAGTTAACATTCGTGTCAGTCAGCTGTTGGCTCTCATGCTGGCCAATAGAATCTGCCTGCCTATTCATGGCAGCCAGCTATTGGCTCTCACTCTGGCCAGTAGAAAATGGCCGCAAACTACATGAAAACTGCCGTAGAAACATGAAAAAATCGATTATTTCCACTATCGATGGGAGTTGGGAAAGGCAATGTCGGACATGGCCTTCCCACTAACTTGGAGCATGTGCATGTAAATTTTGGTGCAAATCCGTCGAAAATTGCGGCCGTGCATTCGTTACACACACACACACACACACACACACGTGCATATATATGTGTGTATACATATATTATATATACACACATACGCACATATATATATATATATACACATAAACACACACATATACACATATATATATATGCCACTACTTATTCCCAACCACAGCCACCGTCAATTCCCGCTGTAGCATTAGTTGTAGAAAATCTCGCTCACCAAATAATAATTTGTTCAATTGCCAGTAGCTAGTTACACGAACCAGGACGAGTTTATGATCCAAGTAAACTATAGAATGGAAACTTGAACAACCTAAGAGCCTTACATCAACTCTCTTTATTAGAACTCAGTCGATTTAGCTAGAACACACCACCAAAGCCGAGCTATCCCTATTAGTCCAAGTCCACACAACCTCCGGGGGTGCTCATTACGTAATAAGTCCCGTAATGGCTTCACATCCAGGTTGTTAGTACCAGATTTTTCTCCTATACGAAGTATGTCGGGGTCAAGGACGACATTCTAATCGTCCGCTAAAATTACTCGACGAGACGTCGTCAAAACCGGTTCGATCCGCCGAAACAAATCAGGCTGCTCCGCTTGGTCATTGGACGCATAAACCCCAATGAGACGAAGAGACTTATCCTTTATGGTAACAGCCAGCGCACAAAGCCTGTTCGCCGGATCTACGAAGACAAGAGCACACGCCACTTCAAAGACTTGCCCACTAGATAGGAAACACCTCTCAATCATCCATCAAAACACGCTGAATAGAGAACAAACCTCTTAGTATATATTGACGGTTGCGAGTTGAAAACCAGATCTCCTGTACACCACATACACCGAAACACTGAAGCTCACGAGCTCTGACATTTATACTAGCTAACCAAGGAGCCATGATCACTCCAATTAGTGTTGGGGATCTGCATTAAACATGGCCGAGGTTAGGACGGCCTATTACATTGAGCCTTGGCCCATGTCACTTTTGATTGTGCCGTCAAGAGACAGGCCACCAATGTCTCTGGGGAATGTTAATTTCAGAGCTCTATACATAGATGGGTGAAAAAAAGAGTGATCCTCCCTAAACAAAACTGCTTTATTTTTATTTTTTTTTTTTACATTTTCTTCATCGAAGAAGAAGGTGATCATCTTGGATGGAGTGGGTGAAAGATTTTCTGACTGAAAAAAAAATACATTATGGCTTCACGCCATGATATATTTTTTGACTGAAGAGAAAGACTGGGCCGAGAAAGTGAGGCGTGTTGATGGATGTTGTTGTGTTATTTTAGACTTCAGAGCTGTTTTTTTTTTTCAAAACTTAGTCGTACTTTCTTACCGCTCTCTTTTCGGCGTAGCTGGCACTTGGAACTGGTAGCAGGAGTGGAACTCTGCGTGGCTTTACTTGTGGGAGCTTCCGTGGACTGAGGTCCGACTGCCCGGGGCTTCTCTCTCTCTCTCTCTCTCTCTCTCCATTTTCCTTCTCTCCACGATTTTTCACGATTAGCGGCTAAGAAAGGCTTTTCAGGAAATGGGAGCTGCGCATTGGACACCAACTGGGGGTTTCACCACAGAGGTCCCAATCGTTGGTATGCCCATCAAAGAGGAGACGGAAATAACAAACTCGACCAGAGGGAGATTTGTGTTTGCGGGGGCCAAAACTCTAGAGGAACTTTTTCGCTGGACAGGAAGAGGAGAGGTGACCAGACTCTCCACACTTTCAACAGCTTTGTTTACGGCATTTTCCGGCCCTTTATATCCAGGCAGCTGGGGACGGAGAAAATGGCTTTACGATCCAGCATTATAACGAAAATCCATCGCCCGTTCAGGTCGTCAGTGTTAGCACTTAGTATCTGACCGTACTGTACCAGATAGGAGGCTAAATGCACTCAGACTTGAGGAGGAACCTCGTATACTGATACGGGTCCTACACCTGCTCTCATATTCCGTGCGGATTATGAGGTCTTTAGTCATAAGATCTTGACTGGAGGTGTCCCAACAGTCGACAGGCGTAGGTAACAATACGTCTCACACAAAGTAATCTTTGCCCTTGATTACACTTTGGGGTTTAACCCCCAGGGACGTCAAAGAATTTACCCCGATATATTTACTGGAGCGACAAATTTTTGTGCAAACGCTTGTCGACCAAAAAGATAGACACAATTCGTTTTTCAACCCTCTGTAATTCCTGGGGTGGGGTCTACCAAGAGCCCATCTTCTTTGATAACTCTTGGCTCTCTCCAGGAACTCTGTAATATTGATTATACACTTCGCGTAGACTTCCAACAAGAGGGCGAATCCCCTGCCCCTACATTTTCTTTGTTGCTGTTATTGATGTTGTTGATCTTGTCCTTTTCATCATAGGTTGTCTTATTTTCAGTTAGTGTATTTGTTCTGGTTTCGGAATTTTGGCCATTTGCGACCACCATACTCATTTCATTTTTTATCATTTTCCTCTTGGTTTTTTTTTTACTTCTTTATCCGGCAGTTGTTTTTTTTTTTCTTTTCTTTTCGCACAAAACAGGTTCTTTTTAACGGTTCGATTTTTGTCGGCCATTTTTTAAAAGATCGTTCCCTTTTATTGTTTTGTGTTTTTTTTCTATAAGCAAAATATAGAAATAAAAAAAAACAAAACAAAAACAATTGACCCAAACGCAATAAATACAAACAGTAAATAACAAATTAAGACACAGAGTACTTCTACAAAGTACAGAGGGAAATACAATAAAATAAAACTAGTTTAACGTACAAATAGTAACTATGAAAAAATTCAAACGGAAGACGAAAAACTGGGTTAATCAACGGACGAAGGAAATTACAAAAAAATAGATATAACCGGTAAAAATAAAAGAAATTTACTTCAAAGACATGTTTCATTGTTAATGAAAACAAAAAGGGGGGGGCTTTTAAATTAAACAAATAAAAATAACAAAATCAATGCAAAATATTTAAAAAAAAAAAAAAAGCAAAAAGACTGAAAAAATTAAATTAAAAGCACGTGTAGCAAAAAAGAAAAAAAAAAAGGTTCGCTTATGAAAAAAGACAAATGGCAGAAATGAACCGAAAAGTAAAAATAAATTTGACAGAAAGTCTAGTGTCAAACAAAAATGAAGCTGGGAAATAAAATTAAAAATTGGACCTTAAAGACAGGGGTTTTAAGAATAAGGATAGAATATATTAAACACTTAAAACAAAATTAAAAGCAAGAAAAGAAAAATAAACAAAAAAACACTAGTGCAACAGAAAAGAACATTACACCAGAAAAATAATAAAATTAGCTTATTGCCTGGAGAGAGTGAAATAAAACTGAAAAAAAAATATCGCAACAGATAGAGTCAATGTAAAGTAAATGTAACCAAAATAACTTAAAACTTTTTTTTAGCAGTCTTAAAAAATATGTCGGGGAAATCAGTGGTGCATTCTACTTAAACGTTCAGGCACAAAGGAAAGAGACAGGCCGGTATATAACCGACCTCTCTACGAGCCAGCATGTGGCACAAGGCCGATTTTATTGCGTTTATCTGTGCGTACGTGGTGTGTTAATTTGTTTATTATTTACTTAGTTTATTTATTTGTTTTACTTGTTTTTATTTATTTTCGTTTATTCTTGTTTATATTTTTCGATTTTTAAGTAACGTAGTACAAATTTGTTTTCGTGTCTGCATTTATGATCGTTTATTTAGTAGTTTGTTTTGGTCTGGGAAGGTCCTCCAGGTAAAATTTTTACAGTTTTTAGATTGATTATTATAGGCTGATATTGTTTTCCTTATTTTCCATGATAATTTTGGTGTGATTTGGTTTTTGTTTTTAATTTCTCAGATAAGTTTAGAAAGCACTGTGCTGTGCGCGTATTTACCATTTGTAAAGGATGATTTCTCTGTGTAGTTTCTTTGTTTCTAGAGTCTTTCAGTTATTTCTATGTGTATTTTTCTTCGTTATCTGCTGGCTTTACAGTGGCTTGGTATATTACGTTACTTTGAAAACAATTGCCTTTTAAAGGACATTCGTTCTTTTCTCTGCAGTTACGCGTGGGTTTAATTTGTCCAGGTGTTGGTTGTGTTCCTGTTGTACGTTTTTATTATTTGTGTCGTGTTCTTGGTAAAACTGTAGCTGACTTTTACTGTATTTTTGTTGATTATCTCGTGGAGAGCGCGTGATGCAGGTAAGTGTTTGTTTACGAAGTTTAATGAATATTTTTTCCAAAGTTTGTTTTTACGTGTTTGATGTACGCTGGGCTGATGTCTCTTCTTGTTGGCTTTTTTGTGATGTGTGTATGTGAATGTTGTCGGGAATTCACTATCTTTTAGAGCTGTTTCATAGTCTTTCTTGGCTACGCTGATGATAGTTTCACTGGAAGAATTGTCGGAAAGCGTGCGGTTAACTGATTGTGATATCTGCGTGATTATCGAAGGCAGGTGATTGGAAGATGTCTGTATGTATAGTGGTTTATCATTGGGGTTTTTTCTGCATGGTTTATATGTACTTTTTCTTAGGTTGAAGTTGACATCTTGAAAATCTACTTTAAGTTAGGATTCGATATCGACATAAAAACTATTTTTAAGTATGTTCGACGAATTAAAACAATGAGTCAATTCTACAATTACTGAAAGGACATAATACCAGTTTTATTGCTGGGAGGCTATAATTTCATTACTATAATAAAATTGTAACAACAATTTACAATATTGAAAGTTAACGGATTTCTTCACGGGCAACCCATGGTTTTGATTTCTCTGAACTCTGAATTCTGACATAAATCCAAATTTATTGTGTTCCTTGTGAGAAGGGCATGCGATTGTACAATGAGATCAATTGCAGTCAGAACAGGTGTACTTTGTTTATCTTATGACAATAAAACTTGCATTACGAATTACATTTTCAGAGCCGAGTACCATTATGCTTTGGTGAGATTATATATTGGATACAACCGGATAGCAGACGAAACAAAAATGAAGTATACTTGTTGTTCCCTGCTGCTTTTCCATTGCTGGCTTCTCTTCCTCTTAGGCGTCTTTGAGAAATAATTTTGGAAAACTCAATCAAGTCGTTTAGTAGAGATAAGGTAAAATCATTTTCAGAAGCAGTAAATGTCTGAATCAGTTAAAAAAAACATAAAACAAGGAAAAGAAATAGTAATTGAAAGCGATTACAATAGTTATCAGTACTGACTTAACTCAGCTTAAACCGAGGCATCACCTTAAATCAACGCCTGGTTTTTCTCTCATATATTGTGATCATTTAGTTTAAAGTTTATATTTTTAAAAATTTTCAAATGAAAACTTAATAATCCAAAGTATCTGTAATGTTATCGGTCCTGACCTGGCATCTCAGCTTCAATCACTTTTCGACCTTTGGTTTTTCTACAGATATTTCCATGGTAAGTGTTCTGATAAGCTTACTGCTTTATTATTATTTTTTATCCCCCCCTCCCCTGAGAAATTTTATATATGGGAATTAGTTAGAAACTACACAGAGACTATGATGCATTATGGTCGCTATTGTAAAAATGGTAAGAAGGTTTTGTTTTGGTGTAAAGAATACTGTGGTATGTTTGGGTGGTAATCGTGGCTAGCTAAGTTTAAGATAAAACAGACTAAAGACCAGCCTTCCCCTATTTCCCCCCCCTTTTGGCCTTGTGCCTTGTGCCACATTTTTTGTATTATTCAAAATAAATATTGTTTTTCGCTTTGGTACTTCGACTTCATGAATTTAAGCGCAGTACTAGATTGGCAGACAGGTCTCATCCTTTTACAGTTGAAATTGCTAGATCTAGCCGTAAGTTCTATGCTAACATTTCTTTCTCCCGCACTTCCCGCTTGTGTAAATCTCTTCCGGTTCCTTGCATTCCAGTCAACTTTGATCTTCAACAATTTAAATGTAATGTCAATCATTATCTTCTTAAGACATATTTTAATTTTTATTGTTCTCGCTCCCTAATAATTTTTTTTTTTTTTTTGCCTTTTTCGCATATTCTTTCACACTCAGTAACCACTTGCGCCTTAGTGGCTTTATTGGTGAAATGATTAAAAAAATTTCCAACTTATTTCAGTGAAATTTCCTTTTCCCAAAATTATAGTTTATAATTATTGTTTAGATATATGGAACGTAAAAATAAAATGTCAGTTTAAATTGATTGCACGGGAAAATGACGGATACATGAGGAAAATTTCGCTGTACCAATTTTCCACAGCCGGACAGATTTGTGTGTTTTTAAAAATCTGCATTTAAAAACCATGGCTTTTAACTGGCGACTATGCGTCAATGTGAAGTGCTCAAGTAGTTTAAATACACGGTAGGTAGACGCTTGTTGCGATTTTGGCAACATTTGAAAACCCATTACAATTGGATTTTTGAATTGGTTAACTTACTAGGAGACCAGGAAAATCCGAAAAAGGGATTAGAAATGCAAGAATATTTTCTACGGTATTCTCTTATATATATATATATATATATGTATATATACAGACACTCCCCCCCTTCTCTCTCTCTCTCTCTCTCACACACACACACAAATACGGACGCGTGTCCGAGTGATTAGAACGTTCACTTTCCAACCATGAGACCCAAGTTTGCATCTTACAATGGTCGATTTGTCATCGGCCTGGGGAGTTGACTCCAGCGTGCGACAACGTTGAAAAGTGCCTGAAAAACATACCACTGGTTGACCCAAATCTTGTGAGTCAAATTGGGTAGACGGAAGCCTTAGGTGCCGTCGATGGTTGCGCTAACGCGAAGTCACAAGTCATCGTGACCGAGGGTTTAAGTGTATTGGCCTTATTTAAACTAGTCGCTTACTCCTAGAGACCGTGATTAAGATCTGCTCAGCATTATCGCAGTATAAGCCAAAGGTAGACTCTGTGGGTGTTGAACAAACTCAAAGGTGCCTGAGTAGCCGCTCTAGCAAACGGGTGTGCTTAAAAACGAGTAGGCTGTTATTATTATATGCACATATACCGTTTAAAATGTGGTATATTTATGGATGACGAGTGATCAATGTCGGAAATTTATAGATATAGACAGTGTGAACATAGGATTCAACACTGTATGCCGATAGTTAGTTTCACACCTCAAGTAATCTTCAGACCATGTGTCACTACACCTTTAGCGTAGTTATATATTTGTGAATTAAGGGAAGAGAAAACCGACTTTTTTTTCCAGAACAGGCGATTCATATGCACTCTCTCTCTCTCTCTCTCTTTATATATTTATATATATTTATATATATATATATATATATATATATATATACGCTTTCACCAAGTTTCTTTAGCTTTCTTTCCTCCTACCTTTTCTACATATACACTCTTTTCCCCTACTCCTTATCTTCCTCTTATTTTTTCAAAATTTCTTCTAGCTTAATATGATTGTGTAGTTTTCTCGGTTAGAAAGCATAACGGAGATTAAACAAATACTATTCTCTAATCCGAGTCGTACATATAAGCAAACATAATAATAATAGTATAAATAATATAGTTTTACTCCTATTTTATTTACTCGTCAAATCTAATACCAGCGTCATTAGTCACTAGTGCGTTGCTTTACTAAACAGTTTAGTCTATGACCAGGAGATGATTTTCATTTAAATGTTGTAACATGGGAACACCCAACACTTTCCATATCCGTTTATCGACGATCCTTGGTTGGTAAGGCACGAAAGATCCGGGTAAATTTAAGGAGCGTATTCTCGAGTTATGTACCAAACGTTCATCCGGTTGAATAAAAAAAAAAAATGACGCGTTAGACATTTGTATGCCGGCGCAAAACTAAATTAAAGGAATCTACTATATAAAGTAAATGGTTTGTATAAATTATTCGTTATTCATAGAAATAAATATGTTGTCTTACCTTTCCTTTTGCAAGTTGTTTGCTAAGATTTTATGTTTCATGTCACTGGGAACTTTCTTGTTTTTATTATTTCCATTTTACCGTTGCTGTTAGGTGGTAGGGTCGTTTTCAGGACAATACCAGGTTGATCGAATGAACAATGTCAAGAGAACGTTATTTCTGTGAATTCTAGAAAATGCGAGAACAATTTTTACAAACGTCAGATCAGACCCAAAATGGTGTTCTGCAGCCATATCTGGGTGGGGGCTGTGTCATACTCATTTTCAAGCCTTGAGAAAGTTCAAAATCGTTTACGCGGCTTTGTGGGGTATGATTTATTTCCCGCCATAGCCCCTTTCACACGAGCCTCATTCTTTAATATGACCAGTTTATACCTTTGAAGCGAAAACCCATTTTGCCACATATAAATTAAATCACACTCCATCCCAATGTATTCCATTAGTAAGGAAAATGTTCCACACAGAAATCTTCTTTCCAAGAGCATACTACTTTATGGAACAGACTGTCGCGTGGTTGCTTAACCGAACACTATAATACGAATTTTTTTCAAGTATACAGTCAATCATTATCTATCTCCTATATCCTCATAATGTTCACTTCTTACTTCCTTCTCTTTCATATTAAACGTCATTCATTTACCCTCTACCATGAGTTACTCTTGAGCCTTGTATCGAATGGCCTTTAGTATAAAAAAAGTGGTAGATTGGATCAAATGATCTCGGTGTATGGATTCGCAAATGAATAAATAATAACTGTGAAAACTTAAGTACTTAACCCTAGAACACTAACCATGGGTATATAGTACTCGGCGCAAATTTTCCTATTTTTAATTACAATTTTCAGTACCTGATTTTCTTACCTAAATAATATGTTTTTCAGTTCCTATTACTGTTAACTCAAAGTACAAAGTCTGAAGTACCTGCATGTAAAATAATTTCCAATAAAGTTTTATATTTAATATTTTTTTGATATTTTCAAAATTAGGTATGATATACCCATGGTTAGTAGTGGTGTAACTTTAACTAGGGATATCTCGTCTAGTTCTTATTTTTAGTAATGCTCAGTTATTGTAGTGAGTCCAAGTACACACTGCCTGGGCCAGAGATTGCACTCACAATTACTATGTCACCAAATTGACAAACCAATGCTTTAATCCACTAAGCTATTATCCTGATGAAGGGGCACCCCAAGGTAGTGTAATGGTTAGCAAGCTTGTCTCGTTCGGACAATTACGACTGAGTAGTAAGTTACATCCTCACCGGGTGCCCCATACCTTCGGCCTTATGCTACATCCAAGCTACGCTTGGAAAATCACTTTGGGGCACCTCAAGGTGGTGTAATGGTTAGCAAGCTTGTCTTGCTAGCACAATTATGACTGAGTAGTGAGTTTGATCCTCACTGAGTACCCCATACTTTCGGCCTTGTGCCACATCTGAGCTACGCTTGGAAAATCCCTATTGTCCTGATGAAGGCCAAAAGGTAGAACGACCGAACATATGTATCCTTTCCTTTTTATAATGAACAAAAGTTTTACATTACATGAAAAAATATAAAATATGTTAATGGTAATGTTGAGATTAACTGTTTCCTTATAAGGAAACATTCGGCATTCCTTAACTGAAAAGTTAGTATTACTGCCTGATGAAATTTATAAAACTAGAATTTTTGGCAACACTTTGACATGTGTTGAATTCCTCACAGTATTTATTGTTGAAGATATTGCTAACATTTTTGTAGAGATTTACAAACTCTACGATTTGTTCAATTTCAATAAACGATAACATTTATTTTGAGATTACATACTAATACAATTAAATCTTGATAAACAATTATTACATATACAATTTGATTGCATACTATAATGCAATACAAAAGCCCAGAAAATTCTATCAACGCGAGTGCTCAAATTGCTGTCTATTACAATTTACACTACTTTACACGTTTCGGAAAAAAAAATTTCACAAGCATTTTTGTATATTAATTTCTTGAAATGCATCTTTGATATAATTTTTCTGTTGGAAATCTCAAAATGCTGAAACCGTGACACCAAAATGAGTTGAAACATTTGGCACTCAAGCCCCAAAGAGACAAACCATTTAGCGCATTCGTGACAAATCTGATGCCACTGACTAAATTCTTGTTGACCCCAAAACACAGTTTGTATAGAGGACCATAAGCAATTTTTTGTCGAAGCATTTTTTCACAGCTCCAAAAAGCCCACATAATTCAAGAACAGTCCGTGATTATTTTGATGAAACTTTTCCCTAGAAATGGATTGGCCAGCACGTTCACTCGACTTTACTCCAATGGATTTTTTTCTTTTAGGGAGTACTTAAGGACATAATTTATAGTCTAAAACCACAAATATTTGGTGATTTGAAAAAGTTAATTGCAATGTAAATCATCTACTGTCTTATTAATTCTTGTTCTTTTATTGTTTTCTCCTTCTTAATAGTGTTTTTTGTCCCTTATATTCTTTAATACTAATTAACTACTTGTTCCTTGATTGCTTTATTGCCTTGCTTGGGGTGAAATGATTAAATGTGTGTATGTTTGGTTAAAGACCCACGAAAATTAATTTTTAAGGAGTTTTTAATTTATTTTTCTGTTTTGGATCATTTTTATTGTTTCCGCTACATATTTAAATATAAACTGTCCAAGTATTTTCGACTTTTATAATTCATTATCATAAACTTCTAGTTTTTGTGTGTGTGTGTGTGTGTGTTATGTCGATTTCACCATTTTCAAATATAGCTTCTTTGCAATATTGAATAATTTACAACGACATTATCACGCTGATTAACGTGTCATTTATCCGATAATGTTTTAATCAAATTGTATATCACTATCAAGCACAACAAAAGACATCTTTAAGGGTTTTTGGATTCGAAACCAGCCGACGAGATACATCGCGAGAAACTTTTCCTGGAGCGACTGACGAGAGATTTGCCGGTATGTCGTTACACTTTGACATTAACAGAATAAAAGAACCTCCGAGGGATATTTAACATTCTTCAGGAAGGTTACCAAAGAAACAAATCACACACAGACACACATAGGCAAAAATAAAATAAAACATTAAAACAAACACACACACACATAGACGCAAGAAGATCAAAAACATTCCAGCCTTCAAATGATTTTACACTATATCCGAGCCATTTCTATTGACGGTGTGCAATTGGTCTTTACTCTTTCATTCATCTTCTTTCCTTTATTTCTTTCTACTCCACTAGTATCAGCTTTATATTACGACTATCATCCGCCTTTGTACAACATAATACAAAATTTAACCTTTATCTCAACCGGGACAAACCTTTCATTGTTACCATATCTTCTTGTATTATGACTTGATAATTAAAAATTGTCTGCACCTCCTTTTTTTTGTGGTGTTTATGAACTTTCTGATTCCATTTCAAGTTATCTCATTAAAAAAAAAATGTCAAAGAAGAAACTTTTTTTTTTGTCTTACGTCTTTTAAAATGTTTTCCCGATTAACTGCTATTTGTTGCTCATATATAAGAAACAAAATCAGTGGCTGCAAAAGTAAGTGTACTGTAAGTATTATACCAGTATTACCAGGGGCACTTCGGCGTGGTGTAATGATTAGCAAGCTTGTCTTGCTAGAACAGTTACGATTGAGTTGGGAGTTCGATCCTCACTAGGTGCCCCATACTATTGTCCTTGCGCCACATCTAAGCTACGCTTAGAAAATTATTTGGGGCACCCTGAAGCAGTCTAATGGTTAGCAAGCCTGTCTTGCTAGAACAATCACGACTGAATAGTGAGACCGATCCTCACTGGGTGCCCCATACGCTTAGAAAATCACTATATCAGTAATAGTGGTACTAAAATTCATTTAATTCATTAAAATCATTTTTAATATTTTTATTTTCGAAATTTTAATTACAATACATTTATTATAATTTTTACTTTTTTAGTAAATAAGGATAAATGTTTTGCCGATAAAGAGCAGTGTGTGGATGCCGGGGACAAACAGATTGAACATTTGAGAGATTGATATGTTTGTATAATCAATATGTTTTGTCCCCAGGTTTTGTTTTTCATTACTGTATACCTACTTTTGCACCCCCTGTATTACAATCATTATTAGATATGCTTTGTCAAATTGTTCTTACTTTTTTTTTTTTACTATTATTTCGACCAATTTCAGATACTTTTATCGCAACTCCTAAGTCATTCTAAGGCTGCAATAACGTGCCTATCATAACTTCCTATCCTTTGTATCTCTTACTAAGGTTGTCTATTGACCACCCCTCACACTCACCAATCTGCCATTCATTCACATAAGTTTGTCAGGTAGGTAGCCCGCTGCCTCTCCCTTACACTTTTCTCTTCTATATGTCCCGTGAGTATCCATTTTCCAGGCCCTTCTTTCTTATTATGTATCTCAGAAACTTCTGATGTTGAGAAAGAGTGTGTTTTTGCTTCCATAAACAAAATGAACACGCTTTTAACGAGAATCCTGTCTAAGCCTGGCAGCTGCCTTACCAATCAGACCACAAAGACAACCGGCTACAAATGTTTTTTTTCCATTACTGTCCGTGCAGTTGTCTAATTGCTCTCGAATGATAATTTTCATATGAATATTTATAGGTTTCTAATTATAAATTCAGATATTTACATTGATTTACTTTTATTGTGGAAGCTTATGATGCTGTTCTCACATTAAGCGAATATTGAACAGAATACAATGGTAAAGGTCTACCAGAATAACTATGTACTAAGTTAGTACATAGCTATGCTGGTAGACCCTTACAGTTACTATAGTCAGGTAACTTTACCTGCAATATTGAGCCAATGTATTTTTATATCTTATTTACTCAACCGAATGGTCCAAGACCACAAATCAGGACAAAACCATTGAGAATGGTTCGACAGCCATTACTCCACGAAGTATTCACTAAGCCATTAATGCCCACCAGCTCCCAAATGAAATTGTGGGCATTATTAGGCTACGTCAAGTTACGTCACAAAGTCCTGTAACCTGTTTAGATCGTAAGGAAAACCACATGTACTGCACACATAGCATCATTGGTGTGTCTAGGGCAAGATCGCCTGACGAAGCTCATCCCTCTTTAGATTAGTTTTGAATTCAGAGTCTTTCTTCTATTAAGCCGGTTTCTAACTCAAGGCAAGAGAGTCCAGTTTGAATTACTATTTAATCCATAGCTGGAGAGAGAAGAGATGGATTCATACCAAAAGGATTTCTGTGAAAGTGAACGTTACGAATTAAGCTGGAATTCGAACTCGGCTTGTTGATTTCTCTTTCAAAGTCGTTAACTAAATTTTTAAACCTTTAATTAATGCCGGATATTTTTTTTCTTAGAAACCTATAACTAATATAGGATTCTTATATTATTTTTCTAATTAATACTGGATTTCACGGTTGGCATCAATGGGTTAAGCTTAGTCTAATATAAAACTACAAATATGGATACATGTTGGGAGATCGAACTCGATGCAATTACTTCTGCATATTTGTATTTTTTCATTGTATTATTTACAGTCATTCTTGTGTATAATGGTTATCAGACAGCAAAATGGACTTGACGAAAAAAGTTCGAATTTTAGTGAGGCTGTTTACCTTCACTTCACTAAGGCCCTTGGGAAAGGCAGGCATCTACTTTTGCTCGACTCGCTGATCTATCACCAGATATCCTGACAAAGTATCTCGGTACTGACATGTCACAATGGTTGACGGAGTAAATCACTCACCCATAATTAATTTTACTTGACTTGGCAATAGAAACAAAAAGCTGTTATCCTAATAGTCAACTTTGATTTCAGCCAGTCATTTTTTATCATCATTAGTAAATTTGTGTATTTCGAATCGGGTTAAACCAGACATTAAAATGGTTTCACTATTTGCGCTATTTATTCTGTCACGGTGTTTTAGGAAACAGGAAGTTAAGAATTATGTGACAAACGTGGGAACGCAAATTAAAAGCGACAATAAATTATTTATTATTTATACTATATGTACCGTATATTTCTACGTACAAGGCGACCTATAGATAAGACGAGACCCCAAATCAAGATAAATTTTCGTGATTTTTATCTGAAAAGACGACCGAAGGCGTGGGCTAGACTATGCTGCCATTAGCAGTTATGCCTCTCGCAATGATTCCTTACGAGTATAAAATAAAGCTGATGTTGTTATAAATGTTTTAATTACCTTTATCGTTATCAAATCAAACGGAATAAAATTATATAATATATTGACTTAATTCTTTATGAAAATAACAATAACGATTTCATTCGTAGGACTCGTACGAATGAAAACAAAAGTTACGTTTTCTGTAATGAGAAATACAGATTTTATGGCATCTTAACTGTTTTGTTTCTTAACACTTCAAAAAGAAATACCGTATAATGTATGTTACTGAAAAATAAAGTTTGCATGTTGCACTAAATGTTGTTGTTTAAAACCAAATAATAATTTTTTATTAAATATAGATTGTATGTTATCCTCACTACTACGAGGGGCACTTCGACGTGGTGTAAGAGTTAGGAAGCTTGTCTCGCTAGATCTATTATGACTAAATAGTGAGTTCGATCCTCACTTGGTGCTCTACACTTTCGGCCTTGTGCCACATCTAAGCTACGCTTGGAAAATCATTTGGGCACTTCGACGTTGTATAATGGTTAGGAAGCATGTTTCGCTTGATCCATTACGGCTTAATAGTGTCTTCGATCCTCACTGAGTGCTCCACACTCTTGGCCTTGTGCCACATCTAAGCTACGCTTGGAAAATCGTTTGAGCACTTCGACGTTGTATAATGGTTAGGAAGCATGTTTCGCTTGATCCATTACGGCTTAGTAGTGTCTTCGATCCTCACTGAGTGATCCACACTCTTGGCCTTGAGCCACATCTAAGCTACGCCTAGAAAACCATTTGGGCACCTCAAGGCGGTGCAATGGTTAGCAAGTTTGTCTCGTTAGAACAATTACGACTGAGTAGTGAGTTCAATCCTCACAGGGTGTCCCCTACTTTCGGGCATGTGCCACATCTAAGCTATGCTTGGAAAATCACTTTAGAGTTACCACGAGAAATAATGATTAGTGTGAACGCACCCATAGCTCAACAATTCAAGAACGAAAGGTTTGTTTACGTTACTTGTGTAGAGAACCGTATGGGTTTACGTGTTGTTGAATTAGGAACACGTGCTGTTTATTCCCGCTAGAAGGTCCAAATGCAAGAAAAATGCGGACTCAAGTTGAGTCCAACTGAAGATGTAAAAAAAACAAACAAGATATATATATATATATAAATATATATATATATATATATATATATATCATCAAATATATGTATTAAACAACAAATTTACAAGTAACAAAGGGATCAACATTTGTGTTTGTGTGTGAACATAAAGAGTTTGTATTTTGGTGAATGTTCGTACGTACGTGCATGTGTGTTTCATGGCGTTTTCACACAAGTGGGCGAAAACGCGGATCTCTACAAGAGAACGAGGCAAGAAGTCGCCCAGTATTTATAGTGTAGGTAGAACGTCTCTAGTGACAATTAGGAAATTAAGGAGGAGCTAACTCCGACACTTATTACTTGTGCGTGTTGCTCAGCGGGTCTTTTGCAAATTATTGTGTAATAATCTTCTCTTGAATGTTGCATTTTAATGTGAAATCAAAAAGCAAAAGTATTTTTATTACATTTATTACTGTAGTACATCATTATAATGTGGATCGTTTCAACTAGTAATATTTACATCGGTAGTTACCATACCGAGGAAGTTGTTAGCCTGGCGGGATCCATGGTGCATGCATACTAGTTTACTTATCAGTGCTGATACAGCACAGGAGTTACGGCTAGCTTTTTGTAAATGTATTAGACGAACCTTTATTTTGAAGGTAATTTTTAAGATTTAAATGTCGCCTTATACATGGAAATATACGGTACTTAAAATACCAGATCAAAGAAACTCTGCAATTCTCCAGCATAAAAATAAATTCAAATAAAATTAAAAAACAAAAGGTACATCGCATTTATAGACCAATAAGAACGCATCATTTCTGAAAATTTTCAGAAGATAAAAAAAAAAACGATAATTCCTCAATTTACGTAGGAGCCTCCGGGAATTCAAGTCGCTTAAGAAAATTAATTTTCTACAGGACATTACAGTGTGTGCAGATTATATTTTTAATATAAAATCATCGCAAAAGAGAACTGGACTAATCGACGGACACTATAAATTAATAAAATATTAAAAACTACAACGAGCAATCTGTTAATTGAATAATAGGTATTAATTTCCGATCGTCCTGGGTATGACGATAAACTACATTCAGCAGCAAGGCCTCTGATCGGGAGAATTTTAGGAGCGTGAAACCACCTCTTAATTGCTGGTTTTCCCAGGTTCACTCTGACCCGGGGTGGTAGCACCTGTTAGAGTCCCAGCTATGGGCGAAAAGTTAACCCCCAAACTGGGGTGAAAACACTATGAAAGAAAAAAAATGTTGTAAAATTGTTAGGCGTTCAGACATCCCACTATATCAGTGATTGTCAACCGCCGTGCCGCGGCACACTAGTGTGCCGCGCGATCCTCTTAAGTGTGCCGCGAAATATTGTCACGGCATACATACATATATATATATATATATATATATGTATATATGTGTGTGTGTGTGTGGAAGTAGTAATGGTACAGCGTTAGTATTTGAATAAATGAATAAGTATTTAACTTCTTTTTGCAAATAGTTCTTAGGTGAATTAGGTTTCTCAATTGTAAATAACATAAAAAATAAGAAGCGAGAAAGACTACGTTCAACTGAAGAAGAAATGGGGGTCTGCTTATCGCACATTCAATCAAACATAGAAGAAATGGCGAAAAAACACCAAGTACAAGTTTCACATTAAATAAGCTGCACAAACAGTTGAATACAATCATTGAAATAAAAGTATGTTTATATTTGTGTCTGTATTTTTATTAATCTATGGTTTTATTTCATAATATTTAAATGTATAACCTTAAAAATTTTGCTAAGTTTTCTATTTTCATTTGCTTCTATGTGTGCCGTTGCTTAAAAAGATTGAGAAACGCTGCAACGGAGAGTTAACAAAAACAGATTTCTAGTATTAGTTGGGAAGATATGACTATCCTAAAGTCATATAGCAATTCACATAAACACTTGATTCTTATTTTGCCCCTTACCTATCACTTCAAGACTTCAAATGAAGCTGGCTCCAGAGACTTTGTTTTGGCACCTATTACGAAATGATGCTGGCGAAAAATTTTTGACTCAACCAAGAGTCTTTTCAGAACCTCCACCAAAACGTTGGGGGTAATGGATCTCTACGATTCTTGTCCTTTATAGCTCTTAATAAATTTTGACTTTTGTTATCTCCCCTAAAGTTTGCTCCGCCATCCATTTACTCAAGCTCTCTAAGTAAGTTAGGCATTGTTTTCTTCTGTCCCCCTTGCCTTTAACCTTCCCTGTGAGTATCATATTTTCCAAACTCTCTTTCTTCATTATGTGCCTTAGAAATTTCAACCGTTTCTTTCTGATGTTATGTATGTGTTCTTTTTGCTTCCATTTTCTCTTGTCCTGGGTAAGACGATAAACTACACCCAACAGAAAGGCCTCTGTTAGGAGGTTTTGAGCAGAGTTGAACCACCTCTTAATTGCTGGTGTTCCCATTTCCACCCTGACCCGGGGTGGTAGCACCTGTTAGGACCCCAACTATGGGTGAATAGTTAACACCTAAACTAGGGTCAAAACACTATGTAAATGTAAAAATAGGTTTTAATACCAGAAATACTTTGTAAAAAGAATTATTACCAGCAATACATTTAAAAAAAAAAAAAAAAAAAAAAGATATCACCAGCTATACATTTTTGAAGAAAAAAATATTACCAGAAATAAAAATTTTGTCAGCATTAAATAACCCATTGAGGTTGATATGCCGTAAACCAAACCAATCCATTTTCTCTAAAACTTCGTCGTCGTTCATTACATAATATTTTCAGCATCGTTCTGTAAAACCATATTTATGCTACTTCAAGTCTCTTTTTTATCTGTGAGGAAATTTTTTATGCATTCACTGCCATATAGAGGACAAATATTAAATAACTGTTCAGTACTCTTTGTTTCTAACAGCTCTTTTTCTGTTTCTTGATACTTTGCTTAGCTTTTGAAAGGCATCTTTTGCTTCCCCAGTGCGCCTTCGGATTTCAGTGTCGCACTTTCCGTCCTGTGTTGAAACACTTTCCAGATATTTAAATTGTTGCATTTGTTTGATTTTAGCATCTCCAATTTGTAATTTGCATTTTGGGCTGTTCCTTTTGCTAACAACCATATATCCCGTATTCTTGCAATTGATGTTTAGTCCTTTCTTCCCACTATCTTTCGCTATATTCTGTAGGAGCCTTTGTAGTTTCCTTTCTGTGTCTGCTATCAACACTGTGTCATCTGCATATCTTATGTTTTCAAGGTTGTTGCCGCCAGTAATGAATCCTGGTAGGACATCTAATTCTCCCAGAATCCGGTGAGAATTCCAGTGCGAAGAAACATCTTTGTTTTACATCCCTTTCTATTTTTGTATACTTCCTGAATATATATTATTTATCCATAGGCAGGCGGTTTACTGTCAGTATAGGTTCGGGATTAAGACGTTGAAAAGCGATATGCTCTCTGAATGAAAGTGATCTTTAGTTTCAGTGTTTGCCAAGAAACGCCTGCAATTGTTATTTGAGCTTAAGCAATGTCTATCCAATCCATCTTCGTTATTCCATCTGTAGAAAGTTTTTTTTTCTATGACGCAAAGGAAACCAAAATCTTGCAAGAAGGTGGTTATGAAATGTTACCAGAAGAAGCACTGAAACAAGATATTAATTGACTAAGAGAGTTGGAAGTTTAAACGTATTATATTAGGCAGCATATATTTTATATTATAAAGAGATAATCATACATTGAATCAATTAGCAATATTAATGCGATTAATAGCGAAATCTCTTCGCTAATAGACTTAATATAAGCATTAAACTACTAACAATCCACTGAATGATGCGATCTTTATGTATAAAATTGTTGTCAGATGGATCTAGTGTATTTTTAATAGAAGCAAGTACTTTCAAGGACTTCATGTCCTCATCATCAGGCTGTTATTTCTTTCCTTTAAAATCAAAACATGAAGACGAAATAAATGTGTTGTAGACCGAAAGATGTTTTTTAAGAATGTGTTATTTATTAACGGTTATATAATATAGGAACGTGCAAGTCGCAACGCTAAAGTTCAAATATTTCAAGTGAGAATTTTTTATAAGAATTTTGTAAATCCACGAATTTTTTTGTTGTGTTTTCCAGTTAACGTGACATGAACTAAGTACATAGTTCAATTAATAGAATGATATGTCTTAATAGTTTTTTTTTTCTCCAGAATTTCGTACTGCGGATCAATTGTTTTTTATAAATTGTTAGTAGTTTAATGCTTATATTAAGTCTATTAGTGAAGAGATTTCGCCATTAATCGCAGGAATATTACTAATTGATTCAATGTATGATTATCTCTTTATAATATATATATATATATATATATATATATATATATATATATATATATGTGTGTGTGTGTGTATGTGTGTGTGTATTTAGACAGCAAAATCTCTTTTAGGCATATCTGATTAAATAAATTACAAACATTATGTCTGCTTACTTTTAGCATAATCCGTTAATATCCACGGATATTTTTCCGTGTATTACAATCAAATGAGGGAAGAAATGCACTGTAATATTTTCACTATTACAGTGCATTTCTTGCATCATTTTATTGTAATACACGGACAAAATATCCATGGATTATGCTAAAAATAAGGAAACGCAATGGTTGTAATTTATTTAATCAAACATGCCTAATATATATATATATATATATATATATATATATATATATATATATATTAAACGTTATTTTTAGTGGATACTCGTATTTGAGTACATACTAATTTAATAATTTAATTAATTTATTTTCGTCCACCGACCTGAATATTCGAGAAATTTTATTAGAGAAAAATATCTGTAGCCAAAAGGTCAAAACGTAGAGGTAATGTCGGTTCCCGCCTACGTGAACGCAGGTTCGAATATTCAGGCCGGTAGACGAAAATAAATACACTGATTAATAAATAAACAGGACGTCTATTCAAATACTAGTACCCAATAAAAATAACGTTTAAGTAATAAAAATCTGTCGGATTAATACATGAAAAAACATTCCTTTCTTTACACACACGCACTATATATATATATATATATATATATATATATATATATATATATATGAGAGTTGTTGGGTTGATTACGAGATATTTTCGTTCATTTTGCTCTTGGCAGTCTACATTCTGTTTTTGTTCTTCATGTGTCAGCAAGGAATCCCTCACACATCAAATTTTTTCCACTGCTTCTAAAGTCAGTCCACCTATTATGCGATGCGGGTTTTTTTTATAGCCTCGGGTACAATATAAGATATTAATTCCATATGACAGGTCCTAATCAAATCCTTAGTTTCTTCTTAACTTGCCGCGGCTACAAGAAGATAATACGCTCCAAGTAATTTCAGGATTTGTTAGAGAATTTAAAAAAAAATTTATCTAAATTTTCAACGTAAGTTCATTTTAATACTTACGCTGTAAGAATGATGGAAAGAAAGTAACGCATAGATTGTGGATTGCTTGTATTATTATATAGATTTTTTTTATCGCAGGCACGGATTGTCTATTTTCAACAGATTGCTGCTATATAGTCTTCATAAAAAATGTAATTCTTGATATTTATTTTTAAGCTGTCAGCAGTGAATGAGAATTTTTGAAAACAACTGACGGCATCCACTGTCCGTTTTTTTTTTTTTTTTTTTTGCTAAGGAAATTGTCTCGAAGCGTGTTTTTAAAGAGAAAGACAAATGCAAAACATGGGCATCTCGTAAATATAAAACAGAAAAGGGCGCCAAACATACAAGCGCCGATATCAATCGGGATTGTTACCATGTATCGTATGTTTTATGAAGTGAAAACGGTTTTTTTTCGTTTCATTTTATAGAATGTTAGTCAGTACTAGCAGTAGAGCCCGGCGTTGCCCGGGGATGTAACAGTAAGAGATAGATCAAGTATCGACCATCATAAAGACGGAAAAATAAAATTGACAAAGATTATTGTTTAAGGTTGACAGACACGCATGTCTTAATTAGTTTTTTTTGTTTTGTTTTTTTTACGAATTGGTCAAACCCAAACTCAAACAAAAACATTGTTTACAATCGTTATGAGTCTATCGATTGATGAATAGAATTTTATTATAAACATTTGTCTTGTAAATGGAATTTTTAAAGCATTCTGAATGTAAAAATAAAGAAAAAAATGTGCAAGACAATAAGAAACACTACCTGCCAAAAAAAGTGAAGTTTTGTTGAAATCGGTTGAAAAATGTAGGTAGCCTTTCTCTGTAATCTTTTACAATTTATGATTTTTAATTATTGAATACAGTAAAAAAAAATTGCATATTTTGCTTGTGGTGATTCATAATTAGAATTCTGATTTGAATATATTTTCCACTCGTTGTTTCTAATACAAAAAATATTAACTTTATTTGGGTTTATTAGTTTATTACAAGTACTGTGTTCTTTCCTTTATAATTATCATCTTCGAAATATTGTTGTTTTTTGTCTATCAGATTTCTTACGTCGGCATTTTTAAATTATTTCTTCATTCTTTCTTTTAAATATTGAATTAATTTCAAATAGAACCAATGACTTATTGATCTGCCTTGTAACAAATTGCAAAGGGAATTGTCAAAACGGCCCTAAAGTACGTGGAATTATCTTTCCCTAAAGATAAAGAATTATCCGATTTTTCGATTCGTACAATCAGTAGATATAGTTAGATTATTGTTTAGGTTGACGGACACGAATGTCTTAGATTTTTTTTTACGAATTGGTCAAACCCAAACTCAAACAAAAACATTGTTTTCAATCGTTATGATGAGTCCCCCGATTGAATAGAATTAGATTAGAATTTTATTATAAACAATTGTCTTGTAAATGGAATTTTTAAAGCTTTCTGAATGTATAAATAAAGAAAAAAGTGTGCAAGACAATAAGAAACACTACCTGCCCCCCAAAAAGTGGATGTTTGTTTTATCGGCTGAAAAATGTAAGAAATCCGACCCCATATATAAGGAACACACACACACACACACAAACAACCTGGGTTTTTTAATCCGATGTAAGTTGTTCCCCTTTCATTCTCACGATGTCTCCTTATCGTGTTTTCAAATTGATTTTGTTGAAAAACAATTGTGTTTTTCCCATTTTCGGCGCCGTTAGAACCACCACAAGGTAATTTTATGTAGTCCTGTGAAGTTTTGTTGAAATCGGTTAAAAAATGTAGGAAATCCGATCCAATATATAAACGTTACACACACACACACACACACACACACACACACACACACAATCTGCATTTTATAATAAGTAAGATCTATAATGTTGTTTTTGTCGACATACAGTCATTAATGACTGAATTACCCGACTGAAAAACCAAAAACTTTCATTCATGCATGAGCAACTTTTTTTTTCACATACGGAGTAGCAGGAGAGAGAGGGCTTATCAAAAGGCGGGTCTCTCTTTTCTTTTCATGTGCCGTGTCCTTTCAGGATGTAAGCGATCATGGCTCTCCACATACCTTCCTATCCCTTGTAGCTTTCAATAAGTTTCGTCCCTATGCCGCCGCCCCCCCCCGACCACGTTCTGTCATCCACTTGCTTAAGCCCACCAGCTATGTCATGCATTGATTTCCCTTGTCTCTCTTTCCCTCTATTCGACCTGTGAGTATCGGATTCTCCAGGCTCTTCTTTCTCATTACTTGTTCCAGAAATTTCAGCTATCTTTTCCCGATGTTAAGTATAAGCCTCCTTCTTGTTTGAATCCTCTCTAAGACCTCATCGTTGTTCACACGCTCGGTCCATGATATCCTTAGCATCCTTCTGTAGAACCACATCTCCGTCGCCTCGAGTCTCTTCTTCATCTTTGAGGAGACCGTCCAACATTCGCTGCCGTAAAGGAGGACATATATCTCGTAACAGCTCAGTACTCTTTGTTACCAAAGAAATTCTCGTGTTTCGCAATACTCTGCCCAACTTTTGGAATGCATCTTTGGCCATCCGAATACGTCTATGGATCTCAGTGTCGCACTTACCGTCCTCTGGCAAAATACTTGCCAGATATTTAAACTTCCGTAACTGCTTGATTCTAGTGTTCTCGACCTGCAAATCGCATATCGGGTTCATCCTTTTACTGATGACTATGAATTCTGTCTTCTTGTAGTTTATGCTTAGTTCCTTTCTTCTTGCTCTCCTGCATTACCTTCTGTTGGAGGTTTTGTAATTTCTTTTCCGCACTGCTTCAAAAAAAAAAAAAAAAAAAAGAAAATAAAAAGGTATTTTTTCGTCCAGGGTAAACCAGCTACTTTCTTATATATAAGACCATAAGCGTAATCGTCTACCTTAGAAATAGGGAATTTTTTCTCCTTTGAAGAAAAGATTTTTCTATAATTAAAAAAATGAAGTATTCGTATAATATCACTGATGATAAAGTGATTAACACAGGTTCCTACTACGTGTGATTCGTTTCTAATTTATTCATTTGACTGTACAGAAAATATTTTCTAAAAAGAAAAAATACATTTTTTCTCTAGAGAAAAAATTATGAACGATTTCTATGTCTGAAGTAGAAGATGTTTTCACATGAAAGATCGCCAATCGTTTGAAACGATGAAAACTTTACCTTCAACGAAAGGTTGTAAAATTTTAAAAAAATCATGGTACTTAATGTAGAATGTACTTTCTGTATGTGATTATATAGAAGTTAGTGAGAGAATGTTAGTGTACAAGCGAGAATGATATGACAGAAACAACATTTTAATAAACGTTATTTTCATCGTGAAATTAGGCTTGCCATTCAGAAAGCCTAAACAAGTTGTATGCGAATCGAGGGTCGTGTTTTGCCTCTGACTGGTATAAATTAAATCAAAATTTTACCAAAGTGTAAAATTTCGCGAAAGGATCATGCGGACGACGTTAATTCTCAAAAATTTCATGTGAAGTAAAAAAAAAAAAAAAAAAAAGTTAAGACAAAAAAAAAAAAAAACAAAACACACACACACACACACACACACACACACAAAAAAAAAACAATAAAAGAAAAAAAATAAACAAAGTAATACTTAATTGGCACAACGCATTCTTTCCTTCATTGTTTATTCTGAATGCGGGAGTGGTTGAGATTTTTATTTTTTTTTACTTCCAGTCTGTTTCCCTGTTGCTTTAAATTTTTATTTTTTATTTTTTTTAAATATTCGATGATCTATGTATGTATCTACTAGAAACATCATTTAGGCGCGTCTTCTCCATCCCAAACATGCTCCCACAACTATCATTTCCTGTTAAAAAAAAAATCACCTTCGTTTTCTTCCGGTAACCCGAACGCCAGACTGCAGCAAAAATGCAACTGATACTAATTGCTACATCCTTTTTGCATAATGAGCAGGTTTAAATGATTTTGTTACTATTTTAAGGTAGATCAAACTGAAGATGAATAAAACTTGCAATTTTAATAAATCAACCATATTTGTTATTCAGATTACTTACAAAAATGTCTTAAAAAATTACATTTACTCTTGATGTATTTACTGGATTTAAGTATAACATCTCCAAAGAGGAGCGAACTCAATGGAGAATACATCTCTTATAACAATAACTAAAACAAAACATACATTAGTTATAAAATCATTACGCCAGTTAACTTGCTATTTATTCGAAAATAACAAGGTTATACAGCATTTATTGCTAAAAATTCTGACATACTTAACAATAATACAAAAATACAACATAAATAATACATATATTTATACACATGTAGATGTTTATTTGTCCTTCCTCAGAGATGAAATTCACACATGGGGCTTTTAAAGTGGAACTTCGACTTGTACATAAGGTAGAGAAGAAGAATTTTTCAGGTCTCTCGACACTTCCCTTTATAAAGTCTCAGGGGTTGAGAGCTGCTGTCTGGGGGAGCGTCGCAGCCCTTGATTCAAGATGTTATACTTATATCGTCAGCCACGGATTACCTGGGTTTTGGCATACATAAATGAGTATGAGTACTTTCGTCTTTCATAAGCCATTATCAAATAGCTTTTGCTTTTTTTGTGTCGGTTTCATCATTTTCAAATATCACTTTTTTGCGTCTTCACGTGGCATTACATGTTCATTTTTGTCTCATTTATTTGATAGTAGTTCAGTTAAATCGCATATAACCAAGTAACACACAAAAAACACAAAAATCAAACAAATATCGATAATGCAAATTACTACATCACATAAACTATAAAAAACGGTTACAAATATTAGAAGCCTTAAGCATAAAAAACAAAGAACCCAACTTCAATTTAAATCTTATATTTAGGAACAATTATACTAAATATATTTCCATTATTTCCATTATTCGAACTGTTATCCTCATCTTCATTGCCATATTCAAGAACACATGGCCCAGTGGATAAAGACGTTGGTTAGATGCAGTCACTAGACCCAAAGAGTTGTGAGTTCAATACTAGGACACAGAAGTGATGAACCAAAACTTGGATAGTTGAGTTGAAGGGAAATAACTGAGACATCCGGAAGAGGCATGGTACGTGGAACTAGAGCAATCTACCCCGGTGAAGGAAATAAAAAGTTCGGTTCGAAATTCTAATCACCTGAAGAAGGCCGGAGCGTACAATGCCCAAAACGTTGTGAATATGGCAATGAAGATGAGGATAAGAGTCTGAATAATGTAAATAATCATAATATCTCATCTCAGAGGTATAAACAGGTATTAAATATATTTCATTAAAAAAAGGTTAAGACGAACAGCCAAGTGAAGACGTGCCGTATTCTTTGTGTATAATACATACTTGAGTATAATTCGACCTCGTCGTACAGCCAACCCTATGGAAATTTTTTTTTAAGAAACGTTGTATCATATTATTCGTTAAAATCTCGATGTACACATATTTCATTAAAATATTTAATTTTTCACGATATTAAAGAATAGAAATGCACTGCATTGCCGTGGCCAAAATTACTTTGGCATTTTCGAGGAAAGGTGATTTGTAACAACATTAATATTATCAAAACATGACAAAACTTGTGTACAGTGTAACCCGGATATAAGAGAGTTGTCGGGACCGGAGAAGAAGTCTCTTATATCCGGGTTTGGCGTATTTTGTTTAGGTAAGTATGGGAACACTTCATATAACGCTTTTTACATACAGAACACTAGTTTATTTAACAGTTATAGACATAAAAACACAGACAAAAATACATTTTCAATCAGTTTTCAAAATAATTCAATCAAAAATTACTTTTTCTTAAAAAAAGTCAGTCATTTTTGATTGTACAGAAATCTCTTTGTTAACATCATGAACACTTTCGGTGAATTTGCTGTCTTTGAGACAAACGACATTCAATTACACCGATTCCCAAAAAACAAATATTGCCGATATATCAAATATCTTTTGTAAATAATTATTTTCTGCTTTGTGTTTTATTATCTATTGTGCTGAGTGTAATTGGTTTTGTTTCAAATAAGATGTTTTTTTAAGCTGAATAAAAAATTCTGAAACGTGTACTTGTGTATAATACGAACCCCCACTTTTGTCTTTCATTTTTTGTTCAAAGTTTCTCACATTATACACAAGAAAATACAGTAAAGAAGCAGTATTTGAAAATGACGAGACTCACATAGCGCACGCGCAATTGTTAATGAAAGGCTAAAGCATCCCGGCAATCGATAATTTATATATAAAACTAAGAAAATGGCAACAAATATAGAAAGAACCAAATAAAAGGATAAATGATAAAGTCCTTTCATTTTTCGTTAACTAAACCAGGTAAGTATTCGTATATAAGTTTGTAGCAGAAGATAAAAGCTGGCTTTGAACGGTTGATAAAAATTTAAATATAGAATGGAATGTTGCAAGAGTCACTTGTTGATTACCATATTCTCAAGTCTTGCAAATGAAACCCCGTATCGCACTTCTTTTTTGCTAGTTTCTTCCGCATCCATCCGTCCACCTTCGAGCAAACAGTCTTTTAAACTTTTATCTAATTTAGATTTTATTACAAAGTCGGTCTTCTGCATGACAAGCACATTTGAAATATCTTGACGTAATCTCCGTAAATATTTTAGTATGAATGTAAGACTATTTCTTTCTTTCTCTCGTATTTTATACACACGCGTATTCAATATTCTATATAAGATTAAAAAGTGTGGGTGTATGCTTTATAGTTGGTGCTTATATGTAATCATCGATAAATACCTATATGAAAGTATTTTAGTTTATATGTGCGTATGTGAAAATTTCCATTGGGCATCTAGAAGATTTCTGATCTGTGGTATCTGGATGTGTAATATACGCCAAACTCATACTCAATAAAATATATGAAACGTTGAATAAAATTTTAAAAAATAGGAAAAGAAATCTTTTCAGTGTTCTAATTTTTTTTAGTTTCCAATTGGAAATATAGAACTTATTTACTTATTAGATACAGTCAGATACGTAAGTGAAATCGGCGGGCCTTGTCCCAATTCTGACAGTGTCTGTTTCATTTACATATATAATGGGCTAATTTATTCTAAACGTACGGGGGTAATATTTTTTTTTCTAATTCTGTTATCTTTAAGCATACACGCTAGGATATCATAATGTCTGAAGCCTAACAACAAAAAACAAAAAAAAAAAAAACAAATAACATTCATTTTACCCCTGGATATGGTGTAATAGTTAGCAAGCGTGTCTCGCTGGATCAATTACGACTGAGTAGTGTGTTCGATTCTCACTGGGTGCACCATACTTTCAGCCTTATGCCACATCTAAATTAACGCTTAGAAAATCATTATGGGCACCCCGGCGTGATGTAGTGGTTAGCAAGCTTGTCTCGCTAGAAAAATTACCCCATAGTGAGTTCGATTTTCACTGTGTGTTCCATCTAACCTACGCTTAGAAAAATCACCATTTTCCACAACACACACACATTATATATATATATATATATATATATATATATATATATACTTTACTTTTTTTGATCGTTTTATTCCAAACAACTTCGTTGTTATGATCACAACGTTTCAGCGGTTGTGTCCTCTGTTCTTCGTCAGGCGTCTGTCGATGCCTGTAACCGTCAAAGGATTTCGAACTCAACCCTTTATTTAATCTACGAGGGTAGATTGTTGTTCAGCTGCTATACACGCCCATGGATATCTCGTCTTCTGCATTTAATACAGCTCAGATACTGCTCGTCTTGATTCCACTGAGTCTGAACTGCCAGGGCTTGAACTCGCAGTTACTATGCCACTAATTTCAACATAATCTCGTTCTTTTTCAATTCACTTCAGTAGTGTGTATTATTTCCATAATCAAAACTCCAATGAAAATTTCAGAAAAAAATTCGGCTAAAAACTTCGCAGCTATTAAATGATTTTTATTTGAAATTACTGCAACATCTTTCTAAAGAATTAATGGATTCATTTTTAATATGACATTTACCTCAATCTTTATTTTTAATGGATACTCGCTTTTGAAATAGAAGCCCTATATTTATTTTGTTAGAGAGTGTGTGTTATATCTCTTGGTCTGCGCACTCGGAAAATCCTAATAAAGTAAATGCGCTCAATGCAGGGTTCAAACTTGCGTCTTCCTTTGTCGGAGAAACCACCGTTTAATATGACCGTTTGACATCATTTTAAAAGCAATTGTCTTGAAAACTACCAAGTCTAACTCAGCGAAATTGAAAAGTTTATTATGGGACCGATTTCATAAGTGTTCAATATGTGCACCGCCTATGACACAGTCCACGTCAAATCGATAGTTAAGCTCTGTAGCATGTCTCCGGTAACATTATCCAGTTCAGAAGTGATTCTCTGCTTGAGTTCATCAATGCTAGCAGGAAGAGGGGGAACATAGACCAGTCCCTACACATATGCCCATAAAAAGAAGTCACACGGGGATAGGTCATTTTATCAGAAAACTATCTTCATCTCCACCACGCCCGATCCATCTCTCTGGCAGATTCTCATTGAGATAAGCACGGACTGGCCTCTTCCATTAAATATAAAATCTTGATCTGTTTCTATACATGTGAGGTTATTTCAATAAGAATTGCCAAAATTATTAGTCTGCGAAATGATAACTTTTGGGACACCCTGTGTATATATATATATATATATATATATATATATATATCAAAGTATATAATTGGTATACACGGAATGAATTCCAATAACCAACAATTACTATTCTTAAAAGAGTGCTCAATACAAAGTAGAGCAGATATAATTATTTTTATAAAATTTATAACATAAACATGTTATAAAATCACTACAAAAATAGCCATTTTATTTCAACACACTCTGTGTCTTATCAAGTGATGGTGTTGAAAAGAAAAAAAACTTTTCAACACCATCACTTGATAAGACACAGAGTGTGTTGAAACAAAATGGCTATTTTTGTAGTGATTTTATAACATACTTATGTTATAAATTTTTTATAAAAAAAATTATATATATATATATATATATATATATATATATATATGAAGAAATATAGTCTTAAGGTGTGCTATATTTATGGGATAAAGTGCTCAATATCAGAGATAGAACGTGTAAATATAAAAGTGAAGATAGAAGGCAACCCTTAGAGGCGACAGTCTGTTTCATGCTAGATGCAATCGTCAGGCCACCTGACGATTGCATCTAGCATGAAAAAGACTGTCGCCTTTAAGTGTTGATTTCTATTTCTATGTGTGTGTGTGTGTGTGTGTTATACACAAACCCATTTGTAGACTGTCATATGCAGAGTAATTTTTACAATTGTTATATGTTTATCTTGAGTGCTCTTGATAAACAAGCGCTACTTTTGAAAAATTGCTCCGCATACAACACTGTAAATGGGTAACTAAATAAAAATGATTATGTTTATTAAAAAGTTAATTTAAAAGCATTTTAATTCGAGCATTTTTAAATAATAAGAAAAGCAATATAAAAATTATATATACACATAGACACACATAGACATACACACACACACACACACACACACGAGAATGTACTGAAATATTCTCATCTTAAATAACTTATACAAAAATCTGACAAAATGAGTTAGCAGTGTTTGTTTTGATTTGCTTTGTCGGAGTATTTTCAACACCCCATCGTATCTATGTACAAGAGATTTATGTAAGTCTTGATATCAGGGGTAGGATTTCTTAAACTTTCACCCGCTCTCATGATCAAGTTTATCCTGATACGAAATCACACAGAGGTTGATAAGTGTGTGTGCAAAAACGGCAAATATAAAATCAAAACTATATATTAATGATAATACTTGAATTAAATGTTCGTTAGAAACTTTATTTGAGGACACATTTTCCTGAATTGTAACGTCTCAAATGGTTAAATCAATAAATACGCACAGAATACAAACAAATAAGCATTTGTTACAGTTATGCCCCAGGTGGTCAAGCAGAAGAGTGAAAAGAAAGAGTTTGCAGGTTCTATTGTCTAAAGATGATTTGCTCTATTCCATCACTAAAAAGATTTTGAAAAGAAGGTGTTACTTACATTATTCGGACTGTTATCCTCATCTTCATTGCCATATTCACAACGTTTCAGCCGTTGTACGCTCCGGTCTTACTCAGGTGATTGGAATTTCGAACCAAAACCTTTTTTTCGTTCACCGGGGGGGGGGTATATTGTTCTAGTTCCACGTGCCATGCCTCTTCCGGATTTTAAAGTTATTTCCTTTCAACTCAACTCTCCAAGTTTTTGTTCACCACTGCTGTAGACTGGTATTGAACTCACAACTCTTTATGTCTAGTCACTGGATCTAACCAACGCCTTTATCCACTGGGCCATGTATCCCGGTGGGCAAAATAAAGGGTTCCGTTCGAAATTCCAATTACCTGAAGAAGGTCGGAGCGTACAACGGCCGAAACTTTGTGAATATGGCAATGAAGATGAGGATAACAGTCTGAATAATGTAAATAATCATAATACATCATCTCAGAGATATAGGCAGAGAAAATGTTATAAATTTCAATATAAAAATCTCACCATGGTACAGTGGTTATCAAACGAGTCTCACTGACCATTCCTCGCGAGTTCAATCTTTATTAGGTGTGCCACACTTCAAGTTTGGTATCATGCTAATTTTAGCTTAAGCAAACCATCAGCACACAAATCAACAAGATATCAATGTTTTGATTGTGTGGGTTTGAATTTAACTTAAAAAGAAAATACATAACAGAACTTAGATATAATTACAACAAGTATATAATATTTATGCATAAGTATCTTTATAATTGGTGTTTATAAGTTTGTTAGTCTATGTGTGCGTGTGGAAAAATTTACATTGCGCACCTAGAAGGTTTTTGATCTGTGGTATCCGGATATGCAATATGCGCCAAACTCCTACTCAATAAAGTCTGTGTACCTTTGAATAAAATTTATTTAAAAAAAAAAATCATTTCACGGTTTTTTTTTTCGTTTGGAAATAAAGAACTTATTTATTTTATATACAGTCACACAGTAAAGTGAAATCGATGTACCCAGTTCAAATTCTGTCAGCGTCTGCTTCATTCACTTTGCACTAATGCCCTTAGAAAAGGCATGAATCCATCTTCTTCCTGGGCCTTGTATAACAGACAGTCTAAGAGAAAGAAAATTAATTCAAACCCCAGTAAACAATAGAAAAATCTGGGCTCTTTAGCCTTGATCGAGCAATTAGTCTAAAGGAAAGATAAATCTGAATTCAAATCTAACCTGAAGAGAAATAGGCTCTGTCAGGCTATGTTGCCCTAGACACGCCGCCTACTGTTGTGTTTCCCCAACTACCCTAACGCGTTACAGTACTTGTTCGTGCCCGTTTCAGTCGGGCTGACGTCCTCAACTTTATTATTGCTATCAGAATAGCCAGGGGGATTAGAACCTTTTTTTCGTGGAAATGCTGGCACAGAAAATTACGAATGTGGTTATGGGGCGCAACCACGTGAAAAACATGACTAACAATAAGTGAGAATACTAAAAAAAAAAAAAAAAAAAAAAAAAAAAAAATAAAATATACCTATAAATAGTCAGCGGAAACACCGTAGAATAAAATGTTCAGTTTGAAATTTCCTGAAGAAGTCCGGAAGGCAAAACGGTCGAAACTTTATAACAAAGCTAAGAGCATTAATCCGACTGTAAATATTGATAACTTCTCTTCCTTCCCAGAAATTCTAACAGAAAGAAAAAACACTCTCATAAATCGTTATTACAATTATCATCGATTTTCTTTTCTAATTTTGAAAATTATTCTTCTGTTAACTCTTTTCTTATTCGGATCCTTCCGTTTTTACCGTTATAATCATATATTTCAGTATCATTAATGGAACAATGGGTAGTAAGCGAGTATCGATAAACTAGGACTACTAGACTTTGTTCCTTTCTAGGGTTCGCACGTTTAGTATTGTACCGTACAAATCTAATATTATTAAACATCAGTATACAAATCTTGAAGATATCAATAGATAAGAACGCGTATGTTCATCGCATCAGGTTGCGACTCCCGTAGCCCATTAGAGTAGTATGAGGATTACATAGTACTTCAGCTCTAGTAGCGCGTGTGTCTTGGGCAAGAAAACCTGATGATTTTCAATTCAGAGTTTTCCTTTTTTAGACTGGTTGCCACCCAAGTCAAGAGGGTCCAGTCTACTGTTATTTAATCCATAGCGAGAGGAAAATGGGTTCATACCTTTTCCGAAGGTATAATTCCGAACTGAATGAAACAGAATCGACCGGAATTTGAACTCAGCTCACTAATTTCAATTTCAGCGCTGATAACCGCTACACTGTCCACACATCCTTTTCGCCTTGATAATTAGAATAGGCGAGGCCTATTCGGAAAGTATTAAGCCTTTATCAATATCTTGGCAATCAGCTGCACCACATTGATGTAACGAGGCCACAAATCGGGGGTGGCGGTATCTCACTGCACGTTCATGAATAGATAATCTTTTATCGAAACAATGAAAGATTCGATCGTATCGCACAAGTCTGTCAGCACAAACTATATTCATATTCAGTTAACTGCAATTAATAAATATCGCAGTTGAGAGGAAAAACGTGGACGAGATTAGAGACATCGCAATGAGGCAGCCGATAGCGATGCTGAAAGAGGATTTTACAGATTGCTTTGAAAAAGGTGAAGAAACGTTTTTGTGTTTGACATCCTAAGGAGAGTACTTTGAAAGAATTATCCGAGGTAAGCTGGGTTCATATATTTTGTTTTGATAATACTTTCAAACCGCGAAACAAGTTAAACATAACTAGAAAGAATCCGAAAATAATCGAGCGTTGGATTGTAGAATTCGTATCATGAGTTACATAATTTTTTTTTCTCAATCAGTTCTCTTTCTTTCCCTCACCGAATACTCCCATTTATTGACCTTCAGTTGATGCAAAGATCGGCGTTGCCACCAACGTCAGATGATAAATAAAAAAAAAATAAAAAAAAAACGGCTTGGTATTTTTGGAAAAGAAACTTTCGTCGGATTCAGCTACAACTAGTGGCTGGTGTCCAACATTCCCACGCTTAACTAAACCAACTGAAGTATCCACTAAGACGCCACCTTTTTTAGCTTTAATTTAATTCAACATTAATTCATCAGCATCCATTCTAGAAGCAATTGCTCAGCATATGGAGTTTCTCCTGTGGTTCAATGGTTAATGCACTCGTTTCATAAACCAAAAAGCAGCGAAATGCTGCAATGGCCAGAGATTACAACGGCTTCAAAGACAAGAATATTTCGAACAAGAATATAAAAAATGTTTAAGTTAACCAAGATGGTTCATGAATATGTACCTCTGTAAACATTAGCCTCGTCTAATGAATATCTAAACTCTTAGATATGTGAGCATAAATATCTCTCTTTTAAAAAAGAGGGCAACTAAGATATTTACTAAGTTTAACTCAGTAGAATAAAATAATAGGCCCCACCAATCATGCAAGAAAAACAGGCATGCTTGCCTAAAAAAAAAACCCAAAAAACAGCATTCGAAAACATGGTTTTTGACTGACTGTTGTTGCCAATTAAAAAGGAAATTTCCTGAACCTCAAGGTCGGTCTTAATTGTGTAATTTCACTTGCGAAAATTCTTCATGTTAAAATATACTATCCCAAATAATCTAACAAACAGCAGTGTCTGACAAAACCGGAATGCCTGAAAACTGCATTACATACTTTGATTTGAATGATTGAATTCTTACGCAAGGTCACAATTAGTAAACTCAATATAGTCAAAGTTATGAACGTTCTTTTTTTTTCTTTTTTCTAGTTCTTTCAGAACTATATTTTCTTTCTCTCTCTTTTGTTCTTAGTTTGAGAGCTCCCATTCCTTCCAGGAATTCATCTGTCATTTTGTTGTATTCTTAAAGAAGGTTACAGAAAAAGGTGGTACTCGACTGAAAGGAACAGTAACACAGGTGTAGATAAAAGAAAGAGGTTTATTGTAAAAGAGAATATACTACTGAAAGACAGGGAATCGGTTAGCAGGCTAGTCATTCCTGAAGCAAATTCGACAGGTAGATCCTGTGCTTACTATATATATATATCTACTGATATAGTCACTCCACATTGGCGATAGGGAGTGTGTGAAATTCCATTAAAACACATTCTTTTGCATGGAAGATTTTCCCAGATCTGTCATCTCGGGAGTAGCATTAAATTTTGTCGGCAGAAGAGATAACTTTTTCAGTTGTCATGGGCAGAGGATATATGTTTGCTCCGATCTTGCTATACTTCGGCATTTTGTTATGGCCGGAATGCATATAATCTGTTTGGTAACTCATATTAATACATTTTATGAGCGAGCCTTGTGCTATATTTCCGACTTCTCGTTCTGCTAGATATGTTCTCGTATAGATCATGATGACGTCTACACGGATTCAATCCATCTCTGCAACTATTTTTAAGTTTTCTCTTGTGATCGTTCTCCTTTGCCGCCATTATTCCGATTTTTGATTGGCCAAATCGGTCGTCCAATCGGTGCTACTCAAAATTTTCGAATGTTCGTGTCGGGGGTCAATCAGTTTGCTCCAGCTGCTGCTGATTGTGGCAGTTACAAGTTATCTTTTTCTACTGATGCTATGAGAAGGAAAAGGTGTGATGGAAAGAAAGCGTGTACTAGAAAGAAAGAGTTTTCTGACATGAAGGCAATGTTTTTGTAGGCACACGTCACAAACGACAAGTGTTTTCAGCGTGATTTAACCGTGAGCGTGTATGAATGAGAAAAGATGAAAATATAAAAAACAGTTTGTTCGCATTAATTTACCATGCAACGTTCGGGATACAATGTTTGTTGATAAACTAATACATGCTATTACCGGAGATGACCACAAACAAGTGTTTTACAACTCAAACATAACATCCATGATGTTTCGTCATTTTTCTTCCAAGAAAATTAACGCTTAAATTTTTTTTTCGAATTTCAGACAAGATTATTTTGAATCTCTGGATATTGCCCTCAATTATCTGAGACATTCTTTTCCTTAACTTAATTTAAAATTATTATTTTCGTTGGTCAATTTATCCATGAGAGAATTTGTCACCTTAATAAGTGAAGTTTTAAAAAAAAGGACGATTTTCGAAATTTCATTCAACTTTAAGAAACAGTCAATCAGTTATGTGCCATGCGTGATACACGCTTAGGCGATCATGTATCTTTCGATACGAGGCAGATTTTTTCCCGTAGTAGGTTACCATTTCTTTCTGCGGTAGACCAGTTGCCATCAAAGGTTAAAGAACCAAGTCTGTTGTACTATTTACCCATAAGAGTATTAGCATGTAAGTGAATGTAATGGATTCGACTAGAATTCGAACTCTGCTCTCCGATTCCTCAATCCGAGCTGTTATCCATTACTCCACCGTGCCTTCCTAAGAAACATTCACAATTACAAAAACTAAAATGTGTTACATTAGTGATCGAAATATTAAAGTTTACGAGTTTTAAAATGGTTTCTAAAAGAAATTGTTCTGAATCATATTTTTCTAATTTTTTTTCCACTATGGGCGTAGACGATCTTGGCTTTCTGAAGATGTCTTTTTTTTTATAATCTATGAATTGCCAAGAATTCATTAAGAAAAGATTTGGAATTTAGCGTTTTTCTTTTCTTAGATTGGTTACCACTCAAGGCTAGAGAATCAAATCTACTCTGCTGTATAATCCACAGCTGGGGGAGACGAGATGGACTGATATCTTTTCCAAAGGGTGCGAAGGTGAACCTCAACAGCAAGAATTTGACCTCGTCTCTCCGATCCCAGTTTCCGACCAAATGACCGCTAGGCCACGCGCACATCCATTTTTCTATTACATTTTTAATACACTTCTTTATATATTTTTTAAAAATCTCTCTTGTATAGTTTCCTCACTCTGAATAAATTCCTGACAAGAGACTTCTTGCTGTTGTTGAAACCTTCTTAAACTCTTTGTTCGATAACGTCTCGCTTTCTTATACAATTTTTACACCTACAATCTATCGTAAATGTACATGCTTTCTGTTTATTTTTGTATATAAATAAGTTACTTTAACTATTCAATCAATGCAAGGAGCAAGAGCCACTCAAGGTAGACGTTTAGTGAATTACATTGTTAAGGCTTAAAAAGAGAAAGGTACGATGGATAAATTGTCATCTAAATTACGTAAAATTAAAATAACACTGACAACTCATTTTAACAGATATATTTACGAAAATTACACAAAAATATCTTTAAAAACTGAAGATTAAATTTATTCAATAACATCGCCATTGGCTTCAACCACGGCCTCTAGAAGACTTCGTAATCTCCTGCAACTCTTCTGGAAGTCTACTTGTTTCAGTAAGTGAATATTACCATAATCCTTGCCTTCAATTCAACTTCGGTGTTACAAGGAGTTTTGTTGGTCTTTCACTCAACTGCGTCCCGCAAATAATAATCAATGGTGGTTGCAGTCTGGGTTATAGAAATTGTCTGATATCTCTAACTGTGTTCTTCTGTCTGTGTTGCATGGTGCAAAGTCGTGTTGTCAAACATAGGGTCAACCAGCAGCACCCTCTTGACTCAGGGTAGTACTACCTTCTCAATGCACTTGATGTAGGCCTCTGTGTTGAATCTAAGCCCCTGTTGAAAGATGAATGGAAGCATAACGTCGCCATCACTAGTGATCACTCCAAACACCTTCGTAATCACCATTAGACTCTCTCGAATTATTTGGACTCTCCTCAGACTGACACTCATAAAAATCTAAAATGTTCGTATGTAGAGATTCCGGCGTGAATGCCAAGAAGTGCAGCATGCCGTTTCCAAATTTATGGCGGAGTGAACTGCGTCATGAGGCTGTTTTTTCTCAGAGACGGTGCCCAACTGACCCTACTATACTGTGCAGTTGACAAAATAAAAAAAACAACGCGCATGCACGAAATTAAAAATATAAAATGGCGGCAATTTATATATTACTTGAAGAGATAAAGATTGTAGTGATCAGGGAAGCATTCTCTCGGAAATCACTTCTACAAAGTAACAATTCTTGAGAAGTAGCTGTTTGAGTAGAACTTTCTGCTTATCAATAGAATACGAGGGCAATGAAGATGAGTTGATCCCGTGTACGTGGCATGGTGTCAAGATCTGAACGGTACTAAGGAACGTAGCTCATCTGAACATTTACCATGAAAATAACAATAGAGTAGCAAGAGGCTAGCAACGTTTCATCTGTGGATTTTAGCTTGGAAAATAATTAATCCCCGACAAGGTCGTGTAAAGGCTTTTGAACTCGAGGCCGGAAAGTGAGAATTGGACAGCTTCAGCCCAGATATGGCAGTAATGGTCCATTTTTAGTCTAAACTATTTTTTTCATCTTTCTAAAATAGTGATCTTGCAGATAGTAGCCATGTTGATCCCAAAAACATTGTTCAAACCAACAAGCGTAAACAGCAGATGCAGGAGAGTAATTATCCCATCAACAAATTGACCTGACGACAAACTAACTGAGCAACAACTGTCCTTCCGTCTTGGTCAGGCTGATCCAAGTGAAAGTTGGTGTCTTCGCGTTTAACCTGTGAGACGTGCGTTGGGCTGAAACCTATTTTTACTTATGCTTGGTTATTGGAGATCCGATTTTCCAGGGAGTAACTTTTCATTATACTCACGGGGTAAAGTTAGTGGAAATGCTCTGACGCCTGCGTCGGGGACCGTGGAAACTGGGTTTTAATATACGGGGTGACTGAAAAGTAACTTAGTATCTTCAAAGTCCAAACAAGAACTAACAAGAGAACGGTGAATAAGTTTAAAAAAGACGGAACAGTAGAGAGGAAAACAGAATAATGTGGTCACAACAGTAAGAGGGATCATCATTACAATCTAGAGCGAAAAAGATTAATTAGAAAAAGATCCAACTCAATCCATAAGACGTTTGGCACGTGAGAGAGGAGCTTCATCTATGACAGTCCAAAGAGCAGTGAAAAAAGACTTGAAACTGAAATTGTACGTTAAACATGTGAGGCAACTTGTTCCTCCAGGTCAGAAAGTTAGAAGGTTAGAGAGGACGAAGATCATCGTGAATAACTTGGAAAATGATCCTCGAATAATATATATTTGAACTTTATTTCAATCCTTCATGAGCTTACGATTCTTAGTTATGATTAATTAATGATGAACATGTCATTTTCGCTTATGTTCGATTTCATCACGATACTTCTGTTAAGCTCGGAGATTAAATATCCATTCTTATTGCTTAAAGTAGAGGCTAATAGTGTTATAAAACACTCGGAGAATTTCAATAAGTTATTTTTATCATTTGTAAAATACAAGGGTTCAGAGCTTAATCTAACAATTGGACAATTTTGTTGTTGCACGATTTGGACAATTTTGCTATTACACTCGGTGTTTATAAATCACATCTTTCCTCCATGTATAACTATGTGGATTCCCAAATGAAGGTGGACGTACAACAGCTACACGACAGACAACTACGGGAGGGCTGAGGGTACAACAGTGACGGACACCCTACAGGAGGACGGAGGGTAAAACAGCTACACGAAGCACACCTACAGGAGGTAGGTGGGTAAAACAGCTATAGGACGCATACCGACATAAGGACGGTGGGTAAAACAGCTATAGGACGCACACCGACTAGAGGACGGTGGATAAAACAGCTATAGGACGCACACCGACATAAGGACGGTGAGTAAAACAGCTATAGGACGCACACCGACTAGAGGACGGTGGATAAAACAGCTATAGGACGCACACCTACAGGAGGACGGGTGGGTGTAAAACAGTTACATGACGCACATCTACAGAGATGACGGATGATACAACGGCTACACGACGCACATCTACAGAGATGACGGATGATACAACGGCTACACGACGCACATCTACAGAGATGACGGATGATACAACGGCTACACTACGCACATCTACATTAAGGGGGAAAGTAAAGACAGCTACACGATGGACATCTAGAGAGAGGACGGCCGATACAGCAGCTACACGACGGACGTCTATAGCAAGACGGTGGGTAAAACAGCTACACAACTTTACACCTACAGATGGCGGAAGTACAACAGCTACACGACAGACAACTACAGGTATTTGGAGGGTACAATTATATGTCGGAAACCCTACAGGAGGACAGACAATAGTTACACGACGGACATCTATAGGAGGTCGGTGGGTAAAACAGCTACACGACGGACACCTACAGCAGAAACCTTATGACGAGACACTCGTCAGAATAATAATTCCTCATTTCAAAAATTCAGACAAAAAGCACAAGGTCTTTATTAACGTCAGGTACATCAACAATTAAGATTAAGTTAGTGCGAGACTTGCAGCTTATATTATAAAGAGCTCATAATATAAAAAATACATATAAATATTTTATCATAAATTATTTACTAGCATAGTTTTAGAACTTATAAGCTCTAATAAACAGGTAATAACGAATTATTTGAGTAACATCGATTATATCACATCGAAAAGATGGAGTCCGTAGCATTTCTGTTGTAACCTAGAAAGGGTTACTGAATGAGGAATAACCAAAACGGAGGTTGGAAGTGAAATAGTAATCTTTATAACATCAACAAAATACAATACTCGCCAGCGGCGTGAAGTACGTAAACCACTGCTAGTGGTGGACTACTTAGACAGCATATCCTCCCCCCACTTACAATAGTGTCCAACGTTATGATGATGATTGGTACATATCCATTAGTGTTCATAGGTACGGTATATAACACTATCTATCTATCTATCTGTTGTAACTTAGAAAGGATTTCTGAATGAGGAATAACCAACACGAAATGAAATGGTAATTTTTATAGCATCAACAAAATATAATACTCGCCAGCGGCATAAAGAAGGTAAACCACTGCTAGTGGTGGACGACTTAGACACCATATTACCCCCCCCCCTTACAATAGTGTCCAACGTTATTATGATGATTAGGACATACCCATTAGTGTTCATAGGTACGGTATATAACAATTTCCCGACACTCCGAATATCTATGACAAAGTTATCGTAAATGCGAGCATTTTCTCTTTTTTTTTATTTAATTAGGAGCCACGTACTTACGAGTAAACACCAACTGACAACATGAACTTGAAATGGGGTAAAATGAACACGTACAAAAACGATCGTAACATTATCATAAATTCATTTTCTGTTGCATCAATAAATCCGTAGCTTGAGCTGAACTATTCATTGTATAATGTTCAATCTATATGACCAGAAGAGAAGCGAAGTTTTACAGTAATACGGAAGGAGATATGTTTGTTATGTAAAATAAATACCTTTTTATTAATATTATTATTATTATTAAGCTACGAACTTATTGATGGACTTACAAGTGTTCAAGGGAATTATTTTCAGAGTAATTTGAAATACGTGACATCGGATTTTCGACAGTGGTTGATCACTGTTGATATTTTTTTTTATCGATGCACATGAGTTTTACATTTCAGTAAACAAGCTTCAATTTCATATATTCACATACAAAAAGATTTTAAGATTGACACAAAAATTAGCTTCGGTTCACAAATGTCTGCCGTGGGAAACCGAATATTAAAACGGTTACTGCTTAAAGCTAAGAAAGAAAATAAATCAAAACGGTCGATTATTAAGAAAACAAACTGTAAGTCAAATATTTTAATTATATATATATATATATATATATATATATATATATATATATAGATAGATAGATAGATAGATAGATAGATAGATAGATAACTGGTGTAACAGCAAAATTGTCCAATTGTTAGGTTAAGCTTTGAACTGTTGTATCTTAGAAATGATTAAAGATATCTTACTGGAATGCTCCGAGGTTTTTATAACTATATTGGACTCTACTTTGAACAATAAGAATGTATAATTACTCTCCAAGCTCAACAAAGGAATCGTGATTAAATCGATCATAAACGAAAATAACATGTTCATCATTATCATAGTTAAGGATCGGAAGCTCATGAAGAATTTAAATCAAGTTATATATATATATATATATATATTATTCTAGGATTAATTACCAACTTATTTAAGATGACCTTCGTCCTCTCTAATCTTCTAACTTTCTGTCCTGGAGTAACAAGTTGCTTCGCATGATTCACGTACGATTTCATTTTCAAGTCTTTTTTCATTGCTCTTTGGACTGTCATAGGTGAATTTTCTCTCTCACGTGCCAAAAGTCTTATGGATTGTGTTGGATCTTTTCTAATTGATCTCTTTAGGTCTAAGCTGAAATGATTATTCTTCTTCCTGTTGTGACCTGCTGATCCAGTTTTCCTCCCTACTGCTCCCTTTTTTTAAAACTTATTCAGTTCTCTTGATGGTTCTTGAATGGACTTTGAAGCTGGAAGCCAGAGTATGAATGTTGGTGCCATTACTGAAAGCCTGAATGACTTTTCCTCTCACCATTGCTCATTTGTGAAGACATTGGACTGACACAAAAACAGTTTTAATCCGGTCTTTTTCTAGTTGAATAACTCAAATTTTTTTTAGTGATTCTTGCGACAAATAACATCAAGATGGCTAAGCGTCTTATCTTAAAATCTGAAATCAGTCCTTCTTTATTCGTTTGTTTAGGGCTGTTTTAGGCTGTTTGAAGTCTTGACCTACATTTTCTCGTACATTTTCTTCAGCTCTAGAATTTTGTATTTAAAATAAATTTAGTAGATTTAGGTTATGGGATGTTATTTCGTTTTATAGTCGTGATATAGCTGTAGGTAGCGGAATAGGAATTTACTTTGTCTACATTTGGAAATTACGTTTCATCTTTTGTTCAGGAAATTAAACAAAATTTTAAAAAAAACTCCAGAAATAACACTAATAATAAGAAAAACAGCACCAGCTTACAACACTTTTTTCTTGACTTCAAATTTATGAATCTATCGCTCAGTCCATGGTCGTTTCTTCTGTTCGAGTAGAAGGGAAATGTTTTGTTTCAAATTCAGTCAAATTGTATGTGTGCATGCCTGTACTATTTAACGTAAACATCGAACATTAAATAGAAAAAGCATGTGCAAGTCACTCACGCACAACTCAGATATATGTATTAACATTACATAATAGTTACAATAGACAGTGAATGACGGACATTGAATATAGTCTTCTTTTATAATATAGATTATTGTTGTTATTATATTATTCCATTTTTTAAGTCTAGAGATGCAACCAAACTAAAAACTCCCCATTAAAATATAGAGATGATATCATTAGTAGTAAAAACAGCTATTCTTCAAATGATTGGTAGCTTAACGTTGTTAGAATCAGCGAAAGAAAACAAGCAGCAAATGACTTCTTCCGAGTTCGATCCATGTAGAAAATGACATTGCAATTTACAATATCAAATTTAAAATAGAATGAAATAAAATAATGGCAGCAAACTGAAACCCGGGACCTCGATATTCTCAAGGCGTAAATAAAATCGAAATACTGCTATGAAAGGACGTCAAACCTCTACGGTATAATCAGCTTCCTGTCTAAAGGAGGAAAAAAAACGTTTGGAAATTTGAAAAAAAAAAACAAAAAAAAAAAAAACAAACAAACAATAAAACAAAACTCGGAAACAGATATAAAAATATGTCTATCTGACTATTAACAAACGGTCCAGGAACGTAGTTTTGCACGTGGAAAGATACACAACTTAATAAATGTGTCGAGGCCGTGAAAACAGGGCTTTAATATACAGAGTGATTGTAAAGTAACGCCCTATTTTAGGTATGATGGACTCTCCCGTCTTGTAAAAATTATAGATAGACTGGAGAGTCACATCATATAGGTAGTTATTTTTCAGTCACCCTGTGTGTGTGCATATATATATATATATATATATATATATACCAAGTGTAATAGCAAAATTGTCCAAATCGTCTAACAGCATAATTATCGATCCCACAAGCCTCTACGGTGTAATCAGCTGTCTGTCTAAAGGAAGAAAAAAGACGTTTGGGGATTTGAAAAAATAAATAAATAAAAAACTAGGGAACAGACATAAAAATATGTCTACCTGACCATTAACAAACGGTTCAGGAACGTAGTTTTGCACGCGGAAAGACAGAAATTAATAAGTGATGAAAAATGTCCTTGGAAACGCAGAAATGCTAGATTGTAATGTAATGTCTCATCTCATATATGACAGTGAATGAAGGACAATTGACAGAAGACACCTGTTGTTTCAGAGGTGCGTGGTTCTACTGACGAATATTAACAAGGAGATGAAAAAGGTTTTATATGGCACTTAGTAAGTTGAATTTGTTAGAGCTCTAACATCTAGAGAAAAATAATTATTTACATATAAAAATGTAATTGATATTCATTTTTTTAAATTATCACTTGATTTCATATATCTTTAGAAATAAAATACATACTTTAAATGCAGTTTTTTTTTTCTTTCTCTCGGTCTCCGGAAACAAAAGATATCAATCGACTTACCTGAAAAATAATGAAAACAAACATAAACTTTAGGCGCAAACACATACATATTTATACCTGCACATATATACACACATAAGCATGGACATACGCACATTATATATATATATATTATAAATTGATTAATTTAAAATATGTTTTTTTTCGCTACACAGTTCTAACCATGTTTCAAAAATGGAAGCTGAAAGCTCCGAATTTAATTTAATTACAAAATTAAATTCGGAGCTTTCAGCCCATTTTTGAAACATGGTTAGAACTCAGAAGCGAAAAAAGCATATTTTAAATCAATTAATTTATAATATTAATGCTCTGTAAATTGTAAAATTAAAAGTATCTATAAGAACACCGGATTATATATCTTACTGTTCTTTCTTTATATATATATATATATATATATATATATATATATATATATATATATATAATCGTCAGGCGGCTTGACAATTGCGTCTATTATGAAACAGCCTGTCGCCTCTGAGTGTTGACTTCAATGTTCACTTTTATATTTATACGCTCTATCTCTGATATTGAGCACTTTATCCCATAAATATACCACACTTTAAAACTATATTTCTGCACAAACACAAATATATATATATATATATATATAGTGTGTGTGTGAACATTTGATATACACTAACAGAACGGCCAGTAGTACATTTAGACGGAATTTATAAAATATTTCTATTAAAACCGATCATCAGATGGAAAGCGAAAAATTGAGTAAAATTTGCAAAAATCACTTCATATAATTATCTTCACGACCCGACAATATGACTCTACAGACTCCTTTTTCTATTTCATAGACCTCGATGTTATCTTTTTCTGCTCTCACATAACAAGAGAGTTCCACTTCAAAATGACCCGACAACGGAGCTTAACATGAAAAATAATCTCTGGCCACGAAAATTTCATTCTTAAATCAAGCAGTTCAGCGATTTTGTATTTAGAGTTCAACATCTGGAGGAGATTATAGAAATAATTTATTGTACACTAGACTCCAAGAATTGTAGCTGTTTATTAATTTGCTTTATAAATTTTTAACTTGAGAAAGGCGTCGAGTTTTATTTGATAAGATATTCAGCGTAATATTTCACTTCTGTATTTCTAAACTGAGAGCAAAATTATAATCCTAATAAAAGCGACAGGAGGACATAAATATTATTCTGATTGTGGGGAAGACAGGATGTTGTCAGAGATTCCCTTCTTATTTCAGCAGCGACAGTTGAAAATCAAAATCAAACTTGGGCTGTAAAACCCCAAATTATTAAGGGAGGAATAATCATTCAAGAACCATTAAAGTGGAAATATATTTGGGGAAGAATAGGAATTTTATTTCGATTTAAGATATTTTCCAGGCATAAAAGCAGTTGAATGTGTTATGTGTTGTAGTGTAATGAGTATCAGGTCTGGGTGAGAAATCGGAGAGTCGAGTTCAAATTCCAGTCGAGTCCGTTACATTCATTTACGCGCAAATACATTTAGGAGAAATATGTATCCATCTTTCTGAATATAATTGCTTACTGAAGGTGGATCTAGCATAATAATTATCTTATTTAAATGATTCTTATTCTTAGGTTTTCTTTGAACTCATTATCAGCGCTGAACCTATTCTTATTAATTCCATATAGTCAACAGTGTTATTGAAGTCGTTGTCGTTAATCGTGCACGCAGACAAGGCCAACGTTTTCCATGGATTACATAAGTAATAAAATATCTGAGTACACTTCAAAGACACTTATAAAATTTAGCTAACATTGCAAAAAGATGGCGTTGTGAAATTCTTAATCAACTCATGGTCAAATCAGTTCACATGGAGAAAGTTGAGAATTACAAAAAACCGAAATCCTTAATAAGGAAAACGAAATAACAGGTTTCGTTCAATTTTTCGTAAGAGTCACCACATACGACAGACACCTGAGAAAAACATTACTGACAGTTATTTAAACTAGATAAAAACTAAAATACCGAGATAAGGACACAAGTTCGAAAGACTATTGTCCTCATCTTTGTCGCCATATTTATTACGTTGTACGCTCCGATCTTCTTCAGGTGGTTGGAATGTCGAAATGAACCCTTTATTTCGTTCACTGGAGTAGACTGTTCTAGTTCCACGTTTAATGGATGTCAGTTATCTCCTGTTAATTCCCCTCTCCAAGTTCTCCACTGCCTTAAATTGAACTCATTGTTTGGGTCCTGTCACTGGATCTAACTAACGCCTTTATTCACTGTGCCAGACACCTAAAGAAAGCGTACAACGGCCGAAACGTTGTAATAAATATAGCGACAAAGATGAGTACAATAGTCCGAATAATGTAAATAGTGTACATAATACCTCATCTCAGAAATATAGACAGATACTGAAGTTCGAAAAACTTAGCCAGACATCTGTCCAGAAAATATTCAACACTGACGAAAAATGTCCTACATAGGGCAATGGCGCATTAATCCTCTTCAAAATATTTTGGCTTCACCCACTTTTGCCATGTTTCCTGTCACTTTTCAGTTCGCAAATTCTACTTTCGTGATCCTCAAATACCTAATCGCGTTCTTCACTGTGTCCATGACGATTGAACGACAATTGTTAGCCAGAAGTTGAAAGATGTCAAATCTTGACTGATAGACCACGGTGATGTAAGGTTTTGTCCAGAAACGTTTCACACCCCAAATGTGACAAATCTCGCTCGATCACTGTGAATGAAACTTTCACATAATACACAAGCACTTTACGTGACTTACTCTTGCCAACTGAGCAAACGCCTAGTAAAACCTATAACTGGCTTATAATTAACATCGAGGCCTCGCAACCAGTTCCAGATATTCAAAATTAGCTACATCCTCGAAAACGCTAAAAAAAAAAAAAAAAAAAAAAAACATACTGTGATGAAAAACAGTTTTATCGTCAAAATCGTTGTTATTATTAAGAGGAAGGAACAAAGCATTTTTTTGATTGTTTAATTAAATTTTTTACTCCTTTTCAGAACTCTAGAAATTTTGATTAAAAAACTTGTTTTTCTTGCGTTAGCGGTTGTACTAACTTTTAGCACTGCAAATTTTGGCCTCTTTGATACATTAATTTGGATATTCTTGCAAAAATCAAATAATTGTCGGACTTATTCACAAATGAATTAAATTATTTTTTAATTTTTTTTATTAGAAAATCTTGGAACAAAATTTTTTTACGTGTGTTTTAACCTCTTAATTCTTTTCTTGAATAAGAGTAGAGACACATCCCTTGCTTCCTGTTTAGGAAGGGGTTCCCGATTTCTTTCCTTAGGCCTTAATAGTGGTGCTGTCATGAATTTCTTGTGAAGTGCGTGGTTCGTGGCGTGGTCTCTTCATACTGAGGGTAGTTGGTTGTTAGTTTTTTGGTTGCTGTTCCTATCTGGTAGTTAGGATCCCTAACTCTTGCGTAGGGTCTTGAGAGGCTGCTCTGATCAACAGTTGCATAACAGTACTATGTCGCGCATGGACGAGTTTTCCTGCAAGCACCTCGGGTGGGCAGCCTCGGGGCCACACTATGTTGCAGGCTGCGCCTGTCCCTTTCTGCACATGTTACATTTGATGATCGACTGCTACTACTCTAGGCCCTTTCCTTACCAATATAACACATCATGACTATAAATAACCAAAGATATAAACCTAAACCAGCTCAACAAAAATCACCTGAACCCCTTACTCTCTCTCTCTCTCTCTCTCTCTCTCTCTCTCCATGATATTCATATCAACTTCTGCAGTGCAGAATCGTTCCTCTTCGAAAAGTCTCCAGGTATACTAAGTCTTTGCGAAACTAACCTTAACTCTTTAAGCCCTTCCTCTGACTTCTCGATTCCTGATTAGATTCCTTTCTCAATAGCGGAAGGTAAACTCCACAAGCATGGCCTGGGAGTTTATGTCTGCGAACATCTCCCGCTGGCTAGGGAACTCTCTCTTGAATCTCCAGACCATTCTTACATGTGTCTCCGTCTCTCTCTACTTAATTCAATCAGCTATCTCTTCTTTCTCTACCGTTCCCCTTCCTCTCGTGACTTTTGCGTGCTAGATAGTATTTCCGATAATATAGACAAGGCCATTTCCCTATACCCGTTTGAAAACATATTCGCGTCCGGTGACTTTAATGCGTACCATATCAAGTGGCTTAAACACACTGTCACTGACCTCGCTGGCATCCAAACTCTGAAGTTTTCAATCACTCAATCTCTCACGCAAGTGGTTGACTTTCTTACGCGTTTCCCTAGTAACCCTCTCTCCCTGACTCTTGTCAAGCTACGCAGCTCTTGGTAACTCTGATCACGCGGAAGTATCTGTAAACATCTCCTTCCGCTCCCTCACCAGCCATGAACCTCCTATTAACAGAATATCTTTCCGTTATCAAGGAGCAGATTGGGATTCATTCCGTGATTTCCTTCGTGACGTCCCTTGGAATGTAGTTTTTAATCATCCCGTTCAAAAATGCACGTCAGAGCTCTCTTCTTGGGTGAAAGCCGGCATCAATGCTTTCATTCCAGCAAAGAAATACCAAGTTAAACCACGTTCATGTCTTTGGTTCTCAACTGCTTGCTCTGTCACTATAGCCCACGGGAATCACTTCTGCCGATTTTACCAGAGCTCTTTGTCTGCTCGTAACGAGTAAAAGCGTGTCCTCAATGAAGCAAAGTTACTGTTTGCTGATAGAATGAAACAACGTATAGTATCTCGCAAGTTTGGTTCTAGAGATTACTGGCGGCTCTGCAAGAGTGTGCTGGACAACAGCAATTCATCTTCTATTCAATCAATTCGAAGTTCTAACATCTACAGCAAATAAGGAGCAATACTTTGCTCGGAAATTCTCACCCAACTCAACACTCGACTCACCCGGAGTATCCACCCCCGATCCCCACCCTAGAACCGAGGCTCTACTAAGTGATATGTACATAACTCTGTCGCTGGTCTCTGAATTAGATTCTCAAAGGGCAAGTGGAGGTGACAGATACCAGCCGTCGTCCTAAAGAGATGTGCTCCCGAGTGAGCTCCAGTTCTCCTCCAACTATACAACTATTTCCTCGTTGCTTCCTGCTTTCCAGCTTGTTCAAAATTCTCTTCAGTCGTCCCTGTTTTTAAGAACTCTGTAGAACCTTCTGACCCCTCTAACTACCACCCTCTTCTACCGCTTTTAAGCAAAGTCTTCGAGGCTTTAATCAATGCCGAAGTGATTAAGCATCTTACCTCTCACGACCTACTCTCTGACAAAGAATATGGATTCCGTTTTTCCCGGTCTACCGCAGATGTGCTTACGTCCATAAATGAATATGCATATCAAGCTCTCGATAATAACGGCGAAGCTCGAGCTGTGGCTCTAGATATCTCGAAAGCGTTTGACAGGGTTTAGGTTTGATTTAATCCAATCATTCCTATTAAATTGTGAAATGAAGGTCGTTGGGAACCTTTCATACAAACGCGGGTGTTCCCCCAAGGCTCTATTTCTGAGCTTCATTAGTGACCTTCACCAGTTCCCAAGTAGGCATTTATGCAGATGACACTACCATTTATTCCTGTCTCAATAGTAAATCCGGCAGCACTGACAAAGTTAACCTGTCCGCTGCTCTCGAAAAGAACCTCAAATAAGTGGTTAACCGGGACAGAAAATGACATGTAAAAGACTAAACTGCTCTCATTCAACCAAACAAAGAGAAACTTCCCTGCACACCACCAATATGACTGATGCTCAAGCACAGGAGATCGTCTTACTGCGCCTTCTTGGCCTCATTTTTTTCCACTGACTTGAAGTGGAATAACTACATTGAATCAATAGCTGCATCTATTGCAAGGAAAGTTGGTTCATTTATTCGCGCCAGAAGGTTTTTCTCGTCGGAGTTCATCTTACACATCGACAAATCTATCATTCGTCCGTACATTGAATACTGTTGTCATATCTGGTCTGATGCCCCTTCTTTTCAGCTAGATGTTTTCTTGACAAAATCTAAAGAAGGATCTATAATGTAATCGATCCTGAATTGCTTCACTTTCTCACCGACATGATATAGCTTCCCTCTGCCTTTTCTACAAATATTTTCATGACAACTGCTCTGACAAGCTTTTTTTTTTTTTTTTTTTTTACACCTGATGCTCCGACTACATGAATTTAAGCGTGCTACTAGATTGGCATCTAGGTCCCACCTTTTTACTGTTGAAATAGTTAAATGTAACTTTTACTCCAACAGTTTCTTTTCTCCCACTTTCCGACAGTGGATCTCCCTTCCTCTTACTTGCTTCCCTAATAAATACTATCTTCAAAAATTTAAATGCAGCATCAATCGCTATCTCCTGTTGCCTTGATCCCCGTTCATCTTTTATCATTTGCTCAATTCCTCACTCTACCCAGTCTTTTCTCTCACTTACACTATCTGTAGCCCTTCTTTTGCATGCTAGTGGCACTGCCACCTTGCTTTGAAAATGATATATATATATATATATATATATATATATATATATATATATATATATATATATATATATATATATAAGGGTTCACCCGTTATTTTCTTAAATTATCTTTTAACAGATAAAGTGTCCGTTGAACAACAATAAAACTATCAGCACCTTATCATCTTTTGTTCTCGTTCATTAATTACGTAATAATGGCTATTGTCGGTTAAAAATCAGCGCTACTATTTGTTTTAAAAATCCATTTATCTAATTAATCTGATTTGAAAAGATATTTTTTACTTTAAGTTTAAAATAATTAAATATTCCTCAAATAAATTTTCTGAAAATCAGATTTTATTTTTAAAAGATTTCTTAATACTGATTGAAATACACAAAAATAATTTGATTACTGTACATAATAAATTTAATCCTTTACCTTTCAATTAAAGCTAAAATGAAAGCTGCAAAAGAGCTTTTTCATTCCATTTTAAAGCAAGGCATCGAAAATTAGTGGCGGTACCGAGATAAAATTAAACGTAATTTGTATCAGATTACGATAACGGAAGCATTCTCTGATGCTGAGGAGAACTTCTTTGGCATTTTGAGTAGAACCACTGAAATACAGTTTGATATATTAAACTCCTTTCTTAATAAGAGAATTTATCTTGTGGTTTCATATCAGCGAAGTTTGGTAAATAATTCGAATGCGTACCTTGTGGAGCATGGGGTTAATAAACTATTTTCCCAAACTGAAACTACTTTATGAGTTTGATTCTTGCTGGCACTTCCTAAATTTACTAAATACCAATTCTTTAGGGTAGGAGCACAATTTAAGGCCAGTGTAAGAACACTCATTTTAGTTAGTACCTACCGTAATTTCCCATGTATAATACGCATTTTTCTAAAAAATAATAAGCAAAATTAGGGATGCGTATTATGCACAGATACAAAAAATCTTCAAAAAATTGCCGTTTCATAGGTAGATTTCAGTTGCGAAATGACTACTCACCACAAACATACGACAATTTGACACTAACATTCGGTGATTGCGACCCCATAAAATGTCAAATTCAATCATATGTACCTAACAATACTTACTAATGTAAAAAAAAAAAAAATACTAAATTAGAATAATATTATTCTATGTTTAAAATCATTTTTTAATAAGAGTAGGAAACGCTGGCCGTAATAAAATTGGAGAGGTACAATTTATAGCGTTTGATTACCAAACAAGGGAGTGCGTATTATGCATGAATAGATGCATTTTCCCACACTTTCAGCACAGATTTTTGGGTGCGTATTATGGATGAAGGTGTATTATACATGGGAAATACGGTAATTGACAAGTTTTTTTTTATTGTTGACGATAGTGATGACAACAATAACAACAACAACAATAATAATAATACATCAAAGCAGTCGTAGGTCGATCACAGTCATGATTATATTTACTGTAAACTCCATGATCTTCTCGATGGCTGCTTAGTATATGCAACGCCAAGGTTACATATAGGTTTGAATTCAGTTTTCATTCTCATAGACTGGTTGCCAACCATGGCTAGAGAGAGCTGAGAGGGAGGTGATGGATTCATATATTTCCCCAAGTTTTTTTTGCGAAAGTGAATATAACAAACTTTGATGTATTTCGAAGTCGACTCGCCAATTTCCCGTTCCCAGCCGCTAATCATTACACCTGAATGTTCTACTTGTTATCCCTTTTAAATAAAACGAAACAATTGAATAATCCTATTGGTGTAATATTGTTATCCTTGATTTAATTACAAAGCCTTCACCTAGTTACTATTCCAACTCTTCTCTTGTACATTGCTTCTATGACAACAAATTGGACAATGAAAATGTGAAAGAATCGTTAAAGAAGACTTACAATATATCGTCTCAGAATTTCAGAAAGAGAATCAATTGAAACGAATGTCGACTCATAATTTGTTTTGTTTATCTTTCACTACTGGATTGGTTCAGTACCGTCTATTTCTTTCCCTATCATTTATCATTCAAACATTTTTAGTAACATTTGCCGATAATTTTATTCCTTTATCCTTTTCTTATTTATTGATGGTAAAATATGTAACGTAACATTTTTATAGACGAGGACGTATTTTCAAATTTGTAAGAAAAGCTTTTCGAGCCCTAACGTTATGTCGTTTTGTTGTCTTTGTTTTTTTTTCAATATGGGTTCAGAATAATCATTTTTGTACTCTATTATTTATCTTTCAAATATTTTAACAACGAGAATGATAAAAAATGTTCTTATATATTTGATGTTATTTTTATACTTTTAATTCTTTTCTTATTTATTGTTTTGTTTCTATTATTGTCTTACTCCGACATTCAGTGAAAAAAAACTATATATATATATATATTTATGTTTGTTTATATGTGTGTAACGCTGATGTTCTTTTATTGTCGTGGTGGAGGGGCTTGCGTGGTCCACTGACTGAGAACGATGTCGTCGGGTGTTCTAAACTCCTGGTACGGCCACCCATGGCGGCAAGGTCGAAGACAAGGACCCAGACTAAGCACGACCAACCCTAAAGTCCCCAACGGTGGAACAAGTGGATGACGATTACAAAAGATCTCAACGGTTGAACCAGCGAATGAAGAGGGCTACACATAATAGACATGCTATAGAAGGCGCCACCCGAAATTATAACAGAGTTAGCGGCAGTCAGTTTCATAACTGGCTTCCTCATGTTTCATTCTATACGTTCCACAGAGAAAAATAATGAAATCAAGTGCGTGGGTCACTTCATGGCAAGTTGAGGTCCACCTTAAACAAATTCACGCAATCGGCACTTTTTCTACTATAAATTTCTTTCACCTCCAACCAAATTTTGCAAAGATAAACCGTGATAAAGAATAGATGACGGAAGCAGGTTATGGTGAAACTGGAAGCTTCTAGTCCTTTACCTGTGCATTGTCGACGAATTTAGTCATCAACGTCATCATGATAATATTTTTTTTCTTTACTGAGTTAAGAAGAAATTAAATTCTTAGATACGAGATAAATCCGACGATGACTCATAATTAATGTTTATTAAGATAGAATAACATGAATGAATTTAAAATCGTGTAAATAAGCAAAATGCCAGTGCGGTCATTAACTGCAGAAACAGAAAACGATAAACTTACAGACCCGAGAAAAATATCAGCATTTGAAAGATTGTGCCGGGAAGATATTAATGTTGAAATGCAGACTGGTTTCCCCCAAAATAAATATTCGACGTTTTCTTTTCTTTTCTTTTTTTTGTTAACTCTAAATTTGATAATCCAGAGTTGTTAATTGAGATATCATTATGACTTGGCGAATCATTCAAAGACCAATTCTCTCCTTTGAAGATTTTTAATGCAAGATTAGTTTTCAGGAGAAAAGGATACCAATCAGAGCAAAAGACCATATAATGTTAACTGTAGGAAAAACAGAAAGAAGGAGAGGACGACAGTGAGTTTGTGTTGAATTCTGCCGTCGTTTCGACGTATGAAAGCCTAATAGTTCAAATTTAGAACTGAACCACAGAATTACTCGCATATTCAAAAATGGAGAAATGTTAAGCGGGAGCTGCACAGACTGCACTCTCCAGTCTCGAGAGAGTTCAAAGGTGTCTCTGAGTCCTACTGGGTGACGAATTATTTTTCAGCTTTGTATAAGGTAACTCTTACTGTAAAAAAAAATAATAATAAAAAAATGATTTGATTATAGTGATAAAGGGTTGTGTAGAGCCAGCCATAGGAAGAACTTATAACCGATAAATAATGCACATTCTGTTACGAAATCTCAAAACAGTCACCCTCAGGTTTAAATTCAGTTTTCCTTCCCTTAAATTGGCTGTCACGACAGGAGAGTTCAATCTGCTTTGGCAATTAACCCCATAGCTGAAGAAAGATGGATTCATGCTTTCTCTAAGGGTACCTCTCTGTCTCTGTCTCTGTCTCTCTCTCTCTCACAAACACACACACACACACACGGGATGTGGCAATCCTCTTGCAGTTCTCTCGTTACTTTTACGGAAAGTTCTCGGAGGAACTACATTCCTTGGTTCCACCAGTTTCTTGGTTTCGGTTGTCACATAGCAAGAGAGTTCCACTGCAAAATGACCTGACAATGGCGCGTAACATGAAAAATAATAGCTGTCCACAGAAATTTAATTCTTAGTCAAGCAGTACAGCGATTTTGTATTTAGAGTTCAACGTCTAGAGGAGATTATACAAATAATTTATTGTGCACTAGACTCCAAGAATTGTATCTGTCCTTCACGGCAAGGGCCCGCCATTCCACTTACATTGGAGCAAACAATCCACATTCCCACTGAATTCCATCGGCGAAAAATAAGTTCCACTCAAACAGCTTCCTCCCGCGAACCACTGCTCTGTGGAACCGACTCCTAAAAGGATGTTCCTCGATCGATACAATCTTAACCTCTTCAAGTCCAGAGTTAACCGTTATCTTCCACTCTTATCTGTACTCCTAATGTAACCCTCTACCTCGAGTGACCCCGGACTTTGCATAGGGTGAACCTTACTGTAAAAAAAAAAAATAAATAAATAAATGTTGATTTGATTATAGTGGTAAAGGCTCGTGTAGAACCAGCCAGAGAAAGGACTGATAACAGAAATAACACATATTCTGCCACCCTCAGGTTTGAGTTCAGAGTTTTCCTTAAATGGAGAGTTCAATCTGCTTTGCCAATTAATCCCATAGCTGAAGAAAGATGGATTCATGCCTTTTCCAAGGGCATCGAACGGAATTTGAAATCTGACCGGCGATTTCATTTTTCGCTAGTTCCATAAAAATACTTGGAACGTTACGCTCAATTTTCAGACATCAACGTTTCATCCGGCCCCATGAATAACACACCAAAAGGCTGAATTGGCACTGTCAGTTATAGTTAATAAAACAAGTTTTGAACAAATTATTGCCTTATACGTTGCGTGCGCAAACACAGAAAGTGGGGTGCTGAAAATTTTTCAGCCCGACCCAATTCCCAAAATGTGACGAGTATTCTTTTCATGGAAAAGTGCTTCTTAGTCGGACCGAGAATTTTCTAGTAACTTTGCGAATGTTCGTATGTATCCCAGTAATACGTAATTAAATCTCAACTCCCCCGCCATCAGAGGGGAAAAAGGGAGAGGGGATGATGATCCCAATGCTCAAATTCGAACAGGTTCCGACGACGAATTAAATTATAAATAATGAAAAGTTACGTATATATGAAGTTATAACACCTTTTACTATCGCCTCCACCCGGTGGTCTAACTCTGTTAGTGGTCCGGTCTTCAGCGGATTAGGACGAAGTTTTAACCACGGCGCTAATGTTGACGCTGGTCCATGCTGGTTGTTGGTTGTAGTAATCGCAGCGCTGGATCAAGCCATGTTTAGTGCTATATTAAGGAAGAAATATTAACAAGGAAAAAAATAAATTGAATGATTCATGGCGGTAATTTTCAATTGGCCTATCTAATCTTGGTACAACAAAAATTAACCCTTCCCGCGTCAATCTCTATAGTGACACTGCGTCTTCCCTAATAATTTGGGTTCAAATTTTTTTTGGAATCAGGAAATCTGGTGACAACTGACGTGGATTCCAGAGGCACTCGATCCGGGTTCTCAGCCCAAGTCCTCGAGCTCTCAAAACTATCTGCTTATATGCACTTCGGCCCAAAACTAGCGTGGGAACGAAGGGTTCTTGGGATTCGTTGATTCTTCAATTTTTACCTTAATTCTAATAAGGGTTCTTTGCTTCCTATTTCTGCTTTCTTAATCAACTTTCCAAGTTTAGAGAATTATCCACCTCCTCAAGAGAAGTTACAGGGATTGCTCCTCCACTAACTTCAAGCTTCTTCACGTCACATCTCACACCACCATTCCACACAGGCGGCGCTAAATCCTCCCTCTTCCTTTTCAACATTCTACTCCTTACTATCTCTCAGGTTTTGCACAGCTGTCTTTGTGACAAATCTATTTTCAAATTGTATGGGCGAAAGGGCGTAGTTTATTCTAATGATTAATTTTAATTCTCCTGTCTCCTCAAGGTAGTAATAAATTTATCTTTCTATTCTTGGACTTAAACACGTTCAGCGAAAACACAAATCAGATCATCCTCTCAGCAATTACAGGATCCGTTTTTGTAACTTCGACCCTCATAAAAGGTTCGCACTTGTCATTTCCCAATTCGTTTTCATCAACGAAAAAATATGTTTGCCTAAATTCTCAAGGAAGAGATAAAACTGTTCTCCAAATCCGTTTTCGTCCGCATACCTTACTCTCGATAAATATGAAAAAAATCTTTAGGTGAGAAGAAATAGACGGTCCTAATTTCACTAAGGAAAATGTCTCCAACTACTCACTCTCTAACTTCCAGCCAACATTCTATTTTGGACAACCCTTTTCTTCTCAGAATCAACATTTAACCACCTCATGGCCTCAGTGTCACATCGATATAATTATTGTTAAGATAAACTTTTGAAGTTCGGCTACTCATTGTGCGGTTAAAAATAAGAATTTTACAGAGCCACTAGATTTCGATCTATTGAGGCTAAAACCTAATAATTAAATGAAACCCGATGTCTAAGTATTCGTTTCCCCAACCAGCACCTCTTCATTTGACTAATAAGAATAGATTCAGGGCCACGCCAATGCAGTCGGCGATTATAACTAACAAACACGCATTTCATTTGTTTAAAAAGAAATCTATTTTGGACACCAATTATGGAGAAAAGATTATATTACGTTGTGTCATTTATAATTTCAGTTTTTGTTTGTCAACTTTATTATTAACAAAAAAAAAAATACTAATTACATTTTATTTAGTTACATAGTTACCACTATGTGCAATAGCTTCTTACTCCTTCAATGGCTTTTGAGTAAAATTCAACAGGTTTTTTTTATATTAAGTGAAATATTTTTCGATGAATTCTTTAATCGGGTTTTCATTAAACAGAGATTTCTCCATCAAAGAGTATATAATACATTTTTATGTTTAACATTCTTTTTATAGATACAAGTATTTAAGTAAATGCTCTGTTTATAATAAACAGTATTAAATAACATTTACCGGCCTGAATGTCCGAGAAAAAAAAAAAAAAAAATGTTAAACATAAAAATGTCTTTAATAAATTGTTGGACTTTGTCCATTTCTTAATATATATATATATATATATATATATATATATATATATATATATATAATTATTTATTTAAAAATGATTCCATCGCTACATAAGAGTTCTCATGTTTCAAAACAAGAGCCGAAAACTTTCAATATAATTATTTGAATTAAATTGAATTAAAGTACCAAGCTCTGTTCCATCTTCAAGCGAAATTTTTTTGGGAATTTCCAAAAAAATCGCTTGAAGATGGAACCGACTCTCACGTGAATGCTTCCCCTAACACTACAATCTTAACTTCTTCAAGTCAAGGGCCATGTAAAGCATAAGTACTACAAGGAACCCATCATGAGAAAGCTATTTGAAAAATGCTGAAACCAATAATATAATGCCCTATTATAACGATATAGGTTTATACTAAAACATAGAATCTACAAAAGATCATGTAAAAACCATACAACATATAAAACATACGTTTACACTGAAAGTATAAAACTATATACAAAATGTCTATAGTTTAAAGCAGGGGGTGGGAAAACTAAGGACTGCGGGCCACATGCGGCCCGCCAAATACTATTGAATTTGAAAGAGAAAGTTATCAAGAAACGCCAAATAACTGTTACGAAGAATTTGACGCCTAATTTTTAAAAAAATGGCAAATCTCCTCAGTCAAATGCATTATTCTCATTGAGTCATTGAGATTCTTCTGTTGCTGAGTTACTTTGTTTTGCAAATAAATCTGTTTTATGTGAAGTTTCTACTTTAAAATCTACATTAATTTTTTTTTAAAATTTAGTTACTTTGTTTTTTATTTGAAGTTTCTACTTTGAAATATTAGTAAGAATTGTTTTTTTTAATTCTTTACGCAGTTAATTTGTTTTTCAAATAAATGTTTTCTACTTTATGATATTAATTAATTAAAATATTTTTTTCTTAAAACAAGGTCGTTTTGTCTTTTAAATGTTTTTCATGTAAATCTTCAACTTAAAAACACTTAATATTTTTTCTTTAAAGTGCTTTAAACCGAGTTACTTTGTCTTTCAAATAAATGCATTTAATGTGAATCTTTAAAATATTAATAAAAATTTACTGCATTTTTGTCTTTAAAAGGCTTTTTTGTCTATTTTAAATATTAATTATTTTGGGTTAATATACTATGCGGATCAATAAAATTGTGAATTTTTTAATGTGACCCTTGCACTGAAAAGTTTGCCCACACTTGGTTTACGGGATACAATTGCGTTTAAAATATATTTAGTTGAAGATATAAAATTGTGTTCAAAATATTTAGATTTCGGCTTTAAAAAACTCATGGAGGTTGATATGCCACTAAACAAAATCAACCAAACAAGTCAAAGGTCAATTGTTATCTATCCTTCTTGTCTTTACGATCTTCACTTCATGCCACATCTTTCATTCATATTACACACCTCACTCCTTATAAGTGTTTTAACAGTAACCTTCTATTTCTATTTCACTCAATACAAGACTCGAGAGTCACTATAGTATATAAAAGAACTACCAAAGAAAGTGTGGTCATCAATAATCTCGATTGGTTGGCAAGATGTCGTTCATTTCTGTTATGAAAAATATCGAAGATATGAGCGGAGATATTTGAACAAGAAGGATACACGGTGCGATGGGTAAATTGTCGCTATTTTATTTTATTTTTTTAAAAATTTTGCGCATGCGCGTTGTTTTTGATTTTGTCGACTGTACAGTATAGTAGGGTAAGTTGGGCACCGTCTGTGAGAGAAAAAAAAAAAAAAGAGTACCATGGAGCAATTCCCTACGCAAGAAATTTGGAAACAGCGTGCTGTACTGCTTGGCATTCGCACTGGAAACTCCAATACGAACATTGGAGAGTGTTTGGGTGTCAATCTGAGGTCAGTGCAGAGTACTCGGAAAAAGTTGGATAAGTCTAATGGTGATTACGATGGTAAGACAACTCGAAAATCACTCTGATTGTTCTGATATAAAAAAGAACTGAATTTGTTGGCGGGGGCCTCAGACTCACCACGGAAGTCTACATCAAGTGCCTTGAGGAAATAGTGCTGATCCGGGTCTAGAGGATGGCTACTGGAAGACCCTATACCTGGCAAAAGGACTCTGCATCATGTCACACAAGCAGGTGAACCCAGTTATGGCTGTTAGACAATTTCTGTGACCCCATCACTCTTTACATCTGGCCACCTAACTCCGCAGACTGCCATACGCTTGATTATTATGAGTGGGGCGCAGTTGGGCGAGAGACCAGCAAAACTTTTTGTAACACCAACGATGAAATAAAGGCAGGGATTATGGCAGCATTCACCAACTTAAACAAGGAAACCGCCCAGAAGATTTGCAGGAGATTGCTATGTCGTCTGGAGGTCGTGGTTGAAGCCAATGGCGATTTTATTAAATAAATTTAATCTTTAGTATTTTAAGATATTTTTGTGTAATTTTGGTAAATATATCTGTTAAAATGTGATGTCAGTGTTATTTTCATTTCTTGTGTAATTTAGGTAGTGTATCCATCGCACGCTGAATTTGATAAATCTAGTTTAGACGGCGACAGGATTTTGTCACAAGGATGTGGGTGTGTAACGATTTCTAATGAAATAAGTTTCTCCTGTCATCCCTCAATAAACATAGTTAAATGCTTACTGATATGACTAAATCGTGAGAATACTGAGAACTTTAGAGCTCTTCCTCGTTATACGGATATGAGTATGACCTCCTTGTTACACCCACACAAAAATCACTCAGCTGAAACTAATAATTAGGCTTATTCATCAATTTCCCGATGACTCGCCATAGGGTAGTGTTTATCAAGCTATAGATATGATTTTTAAATTCGCTGGCTTCTTGTGTGTGTGTGTGTGTGTGTGTGTGTGTGTGTGTGTGTGCGTTACATCGCAAGACAAAGTTAAACTAGGCGTTTAACGCTGCATGTCGCCTAGGTTCTGAAGGGACCCGACACATAAAAGAAGGCAGTGTCGGGACAGGGCAGGGGTGCAATATCTGTCTCACCCCCAGCAAAATTCTTTTCTTCAGGTCAGACGCTGCAACATTTTCCGCGATTCACATTCTTTCCCCGTTTTTTGAACAGGAATCGAGGTTTTTCTCTTCTTTCCTTTTTAGGATTGGGTTTCCAGTTACTTCTAAAGTCTTATCATTCTCTTCCTCACCCAGTAAACCCTTGTGTCTTAGTGGCATTATCACCTTGTTTGGGTGAAATGATTAAAAAAAACAAACTTTTAAATGAGAGAAAGCTAGAGAAAAAAAATTCGATCATGATACTGGGGATTCAGAATACGGAGCAGCACCTCCATATTACGCAAAAGAGAAGGAACAAAGTATTCTAACGCATTCGATGTGGCCCAAACCTTTCACAGAGGCATTAATGTGAGCATGCCATAAATTACTTCACCTAGAATTCAAACAGTTACGTCACCTCAAAAATGATCAATTCATATAGGATTTCTCTGTCTATATTTCTGAGATGAGGTATTATGTACATTATCTACATTATTCGGACTATTGTCCACATCTTTGTCGCCATCAAGGACACATGGCACAGTGGATAAAGGCGTTGGTTAGATCCAGTGACAGGACCCAAAGAGTGTGAGTTCAATACCCGGTTAAGGCAGTGGAGAACTTTCAGAGGGAAAATTAACAGGAGATAACTGATCCATTAAACATGGCACGTGGAACTAGAACAGTTTACCCCAGTGAGCGAAATAAAGGGTTCAGTTCGACATTCCAACCATCTGAAGAAAGCCGGAGTGTACAACGGCCGAAACGTTGTAATAAATATGGCGACAAAGATGAGGACAATAGTCCGGATAATATAGATAATGTTCATATAGGATTATTTAAAACAACATTGAGTTTTTTTCTGAAAAGTTCTCAACCTCACCAAGAAGAAGGTACATGCTATTGCACATATACCACTCTGCAGCTCAGTAAATTTTGTGTATCATTACTGAAATTTATTTAAATATTTTTTTCTATATTTGGCCCACGTGTCATACCCTAACTCCATGGGGAGGCAAATATCGCAAGCTATTTCGGTATTTCGATCCTCTGCAGTATCCTTATTCCAGACTAAGCTAACATGGTAAATACTTCAGCTTCACAAGAAAACCAGGCAAAAATTAATTGAGAGATTATTTAAAGTTTTAGGGCGTTGAATTGTTAGATCAACACACCAATCAACGCTAGATTTAAATTTGCATATTATTTACACGAATTCAATATCAAATTCTAACTCCCCCGTTCATCTTCGAGGATTATTTTACCTTAGAAACGTGAGCCAATATTCTTGGCTCGCTCGACACTAAAAAACAAATAAATCAAGATTCTTTGCCAAGGTTTAGCATGAACTCTCCATTTTAGCATTATATCTTTCAAGACGAATGCAATAGCGAACAACTTGGTAGAGATAAAAGGATGACAGGGAAATATGTGAAAGGAATGACTTGCCTGAAAATAATGGCACATTTCTTACTAGTACTAGAAATTAGTTTTCCAAACTCGGCAAAAAGGAAGACATAAAAAATAGACTTTTGAATATTGATTAATCAAAGCACGTTTTTTTTTAATTTACCCATAATTGGAGAAGAGATGGATTTGTACTTTTTCCAAGGCTATTTGCGTGTAAGTAAATATATCGAATCCAACTTGAATTCCGAGCCATTATCCCCACCCGCACATCCAAGCGGACACCCACCTAAGTACTGACCAAGCTTAACTTCGGTAATCGTACGGGGATTGATGATTCAACGTAATATGGCCGTAAGCCTGGTAGATTTCAGTCTCCCGAGACTGACAGATGTTAACTTATATCAATAAAAGAGAGAGGAAAGAAAGATGAGATACAAAAAGCTCAACAATTTTCTTAATGAAAAAAAAAAAACTGATAAAAGACAAATGAGTGAAATAAAAGGGTTAAAATTATGTCAACATCTCAAAGTTATTTTTTTTTTTACTTGTGGAGTGAAGAAAGTTGAGTTACCCCCTGAAGGTTACTCAAGCGAGAAGAAAGCTGACTAACGTAGTTACTGCTTCTGGAGCTTTACTCATTCGCACAGCCCTAAACTCAGCGTTCTTTACTTCAGAAGTGAAAAATTTTAACTTTCAGATGAACACAGCAATTTTGTCTTTAAAAATGATGAATACTACAATACTTTTCTTAAAAAAAAGAAAAAAACACCCTGATGATGACATTGTGCTAATGTCGAAAATACTCGGAATAAATAATATGAATCTTCTTTCTTCCTTTAATAATGAGACCAAAAAGCTTGTCCGTGAATATGAAAGGATCCGATTGAAAATAAATAGACAAAATATAATTAATGAAACACGAATTAATGAAAACATACTTCATATATATATATATATATATATATATATATATATATATATATATAATCGACTCTCCCGTAGAGATTCGACGTCAAGCAGATCAGTTTCCAGGAAACCGGCAGCCCGACACCGGCACATGAGATTTGATTATAGTGGTGAAGGCCTCGTGCAGGACCATCCACACTTTTTGAAGGGGCGAATACAGAGACCTGGTGCACCGATTGGCCACAAGGTTCCCAAATGACCCTCTGCAGGTTTTGAATTCAGAGTTGTCCTTCTCCTAGATCAGTTGCCATCCAAGTCTGTCCTGCTATTTTACCCATAGCTGGAGGGAGAGTAAGGATTCATACCTTTCCCAAGGGTATTAGCACGTAAGTGAATGTAATGGATTCGACTGGAATTCGAACTCGGCTCTGCAATTCCTCAATCTAAGCCGCTATCCATTACTCTACCGTGCCATATATATATATATATATATATATATATATATATATATATATATATATATATATATATATATATATATATATATATATATATATATATATATGTGTGTGTGTGTGTGTGTGTGTGGTCAATATATATATATTTCGAAGAGGATAAAATCCAAGTAGCACTCAATGTACAAGACAGAGCAAGGAACCATAATCACGATCCAATGTTTTTTAAACTAATTTTTAAAGTTAAATTTAGATAGTGGGTGATATATAACGAAATCCACATCACCTGATGACTCCTAACAGCAGCCAACAAGAAAAATGGGTAACAAATTTAACTAAAAGAGAAAATAATGATATAACCATGGCCTTAACTTTCCATAAAAAAAAAACTAAAAGCTTTTTTTAAAGAAACGCTCATCGATCGTAGAAAGAACAACAACTGGAAGGGGACTAGAGAAATTTAATTTCCTGAGAAATTCTTTTACGAAAATGATTTCAACCGATAGTAATACTAACTGTTCGATCAATGAATGCAGAATGTTTTCTGTAATTTCACCATTACTATTAAAGAGACGAATTTTTCATTATTACTATTCGTTTAAGTTACTAACCCAAAATCTATGTGGGAGAGAAATTTTGTAAAATATAAATACATTTTTCATCAAGAAACATAGAACTTTGTTCTCTGTCAAATTAAACAGAAAATTATTTCCTATCTCCATTCAACATTGTGCTGTACGAAGCTTCGTAAATACCGAAAGATAGAAGACCTTTGTTTGACCCGACTATTCTGTTTAGTTTATGCTTTTTTTCTAATAAGGTCGCATGTAACTTTGGTCTATTTTTAAAATCTAGTATATCATTAATTCACCCAGAGAACAGGTTTGCTTTGTTGGCTTTTTATTATTATTATTATTAATTCACAAAGACTTTGTACTATTTTGATTTGCTTTTAATTTAAAAAGAAAAAGTTAAAAATTCTGGGAACGACCTAAAAGTGAGAAAAACATGACAATTTCAGAAAATTCTCATTAGCGACAGCCATTTTTTTTCCAACTTAAGTATCTTACGAATCTACTTGCTTTCCAAATTTAATAAGTTATTTAGGGCGTGCGTTAAGCTCTGAAATAATTTACCTGTCCCCTGCCCACAAATTCGTGTTATAGAAACAGTAGACTGTAAATCCCTAGTCCGTTTGTTTTGGCTAGCTTTACTCTGCGGTACAATCATTAATTTGCGTTGAAGTCTTGTGGTGGAATACCTACTTATTTCCTACCCTGCCAGTGCATCAAATAAATAACGAACCATTCCGTTTTGATTGCGAGGAAAGGCAAAAGATAAGTACCAATCACAGATGTTTGGTTTGAATGAATGAAAGGGAAGATAGAGGAGCTGATAACGCTCTCATGCATTTGACGTCTGCATCAGTGAAATGAAAACCTTGTCAATTTTGAACCTTTTAATTTATACTGTCTTAATTCTTTAAATAATGACTCACGTTAATACTTATAACAAATTTTGTTAAATTTGTTCACCTCAGATATTTAACGATTTAATAGGGGATTTCTACGAACACCGTGGAACTAGCAAGGAGTTTATTCAATCATTAAGAATTGTTATTCATCAGAAGATTCAAATAAAAAACCTTGAAATTCCACTGGTTACTGCTAGTTAATATAACTTTTATTTCAGAATGAAAAGCTTATTTAATATCATAGGAGAATTTCCAAAAATAGTTTATAGTCGTGGAACTCGCAAGTTATTGGTGTTATATTAAACGTATGATGGCAGAACAAAGGAGGTTTACAGAATAAACAATTGCATTAACGTAAAAATAAAACAAATGTTAAATTGATGTAAATGTCTCTCGTTGAAAGAAAGCGATAAGTAGAATCGTAACAGTCGCCCGCAGAGGCTTAGGTTAGGAGAGGGAGGGTGAATTGTGACTTACTGAGGCGACGGCCCTTGGCGAATTGTCTTTGGAGATGGGAGGTCGCGTTCCGTCGATCGTTGTGAATCCTGGCTGTTGTGCCATCTGACTGCCGAAGATGTCCCTTTGATAGGAGTTTATGTCCTTTTCTTAGGCTTAGATCGGCTCCAATTTTTATGTTGTTTCTTTAGGCTGGAGTGAGTGCTATTGGGTGGAAATTCTTGGTTGTATTTTTCTTTGAGTGTGTAAGTAAAACGGAAGCTATGCGCGGATCCGATGCGCAGTTAACGGAATTTTTAAAAAATACTTGTCAAGAACATGAAAATACCAAGGACATTTCAGTGCCTCCTTATAAGAAATTAGTTCCAGTTTTGAGTACAGGATAATATTCACTAACATAGATGTTTCCTCAACAATTGGAATTAATTCTTAAAACTTATTTGGCTCATCGGAAGTGTTTCCTGAAGATAATTTTATTGAAAAATGTGACTTTCCACCTTGAGGTTTCTCTACATTACAATGTCAGTGCCTGGTGTCATATCGGTAAAATATGTTGTCAACCAGTCCACAACAATCATTGCGCTCTCTGCCTTCAATATATCTTACCCGTAATCAGTGTCCGATTGCCTAAAACTTGTAATAATATCACCAAGTTCATCAGAAACAGTTGTACGACATTTGTTCAAGAATGCTGATTTTTAATATGTTATTTACTAGTTGCTGTCTAAATACCCATTTACAAACTTTGGGTATAAAGATGAACATTTTAAAAATATGTAGAAAGAGAATAGCAAAATGGCGAAAATTCGTTAGCAAAATGGGGAAAATTAAATTGCATTTTTATCAATAGTTACATATAAGTAGTTAAAGAACTTGCCAAAAATCGATGTTAGATCGAATATCTCATCGGTTGTTCGCAAAAAAAGAATATCTCTAATTATATCACAATGATTTCAAGAATAAAAAAAACAATTGGTTAGTTGTTTGCATATTTAATCCGGTACTATTCTTGAAATACCAGATTAACTAGCATCTGGGAAGCCTGGAAAATGATGTTTTTGTATTTTACAAAAATCAAAAGGTTTGACTATTAAACAATTAAATACGAAAGACAGGAAAGAAACGAAGAGAAAAAAGTAGTGAGGCAAGAAAGAAACGAAGAGAAAAAGGATGTGAAACGGGAAAATAACGAAGAGAAAATGATGTGAGGGTGGTGGAAATAGGTGCTGTGAGGAGAATAGAAATAAGAGGAGGGAGAGAGGATAGAAATAGGAGGAAGGAGAGGGGATAGAAATAGGAGGAAGGAGAGGGGATAGAAATTGGAGGAGTGGAAAAGACATGAACAAAAATAAGCTAAAAATGAAAGAAAAGAAGAGAATTGAGGGAAGAAACAGAAAGAAAAAGAACAAAAATGAGGTTAAATGAGAACAATTATTAATTATTTTAATTACGAATAAACGATGAAAACTATATCATGTATTCAAATAGAGAGAGCTATAGAGAGATGGAATGAGTTACGTAAATTCGATAAGTAAATAAACGAAAATAGTATATTCACTGATATAACATTTTAACATATTTATAACGTGGGAAAGGTAATGATCTTTTGTCGTTATTTACTGGACACTGTTAATTTGAACAGATTGGTATCAGATTGATATTGTAACAAACTTTTGGTTACTTGAAACTTAACACCTGTCTCCAACTTTGTATCACTTACAACGACATTGATTTGACTGATCAAATCAAGCACTCGTGATGTCACTCAAAATGGTCGATACTTATACACCTTCACCGAGCAAAAATGGCAATGGGTGAAATTTCAGTTACTATGAGAATGGTCTTCCTCCAGTGTTTTGAACGGAAGTAGTGGATTGTCTGTTGTTTCTGGTTTATTCTAAAGTTTACTTCAACTCTATACTTTTAACCTCTCCGCCTAAACTCTGAAATTTTATTCAATATTTATTTATTTTTCTTCAATAGGAGTATTTAGCATCCCACTACTACTTTTTTTAAACTCAATTTCTGTGCAAAATGTGCATCACAGAGCTTACCAAGCTTCATACATATATTCAGAAAATCTCAACTTCTGATTGGTCACTTAATATTTAAATCATGTCCGAATAACATCGACCTAGTTCTTGACCTGACCAAAAAAAAAAATAATAATTCCGCCATAGTCTGTCAATGCCTTTTTCGAACCTACCACGTGATTAAATTAATTATGAATACCAGACACGAGTTCGTTCTCTTCCTCTTCCTTGATTTCTCTCGCTACAAAATGTATTTGTAAAAAAAAAAAAAAAAAAAAAAAAAAGGATTCGCGTCTTGACCACGTGCGATCAGAAGCTATGAAAACATCCACACACGCACACATACACGTACCTACAAAACTTTCTAAACTACATTACAAACATACGGAACTTTTAAAATTTCATTTCAAACTACGAATATTCAGCTACAAGCGATGGAAATTTAATTACAAACACTACGGAACACTCACTCTTTCAACTCTCCTAAAGCTAAAAGTTTACTTAACATATTCTCAGCCATATAATTCTTTCAACTCTCTAACAATGAACATTTTGAGCGGCAAGTTCATTCAACTTTTGTGAGCTCGGATGAAAATATTTCAGTTTCATTAGTAAAAACTTTAATTCAGTCAAAGGGACATAACACCAACAAAAATAGTAACCCCTATGCTTGTGTATGTCATTATACAAATATTGTTGTTGTTGTTGTTATAAAACCGTTTTGTGTTTATTCTTGTTGTTTCATATTTCGTGGTACTTTGCATTAAATATAAATTGAGAGGAAATATCAACTAACATGACTTCTTCAAGTAAATAGGTTTGCCTATCGTCCGGTTCACACCCCTCCCCAGTTTTTGGACAGGAATAGAGGATTATGCCCTGTTTCCGGTTTCCCTTCCACCGATTTTTCATTCTCTTTTACTCCCAGTAGCCATTGTGTTTTAGTGGCATTATCGCCTTGCTTGGGGTGTATTGATTTTATATATATTCAACAAAATCCTACGTTAAATATATTATTCGATGAATCATTCATATCTCCTTTACTACGTTTCGGTTAGTTTAATCTCTGACTTTCACCAGGTGCAATCTTATGTTTTTTTTTTAATTTCAATCATGACAAAGATAGGTGTGTATGTTTGGCATTACCGTTGAGAATAGACACAATGTTACCAAAATATTCTGGATTTTAAGAGAGAAACAACTTCTACAAAGAAAAACAACATGAAAGTATAGAAAAAGTTACCTGTGTGAAAATGAACGCGATGAACTCAAGCTAGAATTCGATTTCTCTTTCAGAACCGCAAACCAGTACACTAACCTCACACCCTCCATGTATATTCATAGATATGTATTCCATATCTATTCGCGCACTTATATGTGCACACAAATTTGCAGGCTGTTTTGTGAGTGACAGATTTGTTTTTTGTTCGCACCTAAATTAAATCTTGATTTACAAGGCAGACAAGCCCAGTCATTTTTTTTCGTCATTTTCACCCTTTTCCGACTAAGCATTATACTTGAATACAGATTATTTATGACAAATCAAAGTCATTCTCTAAACAAGCATTGATCGTATACATAATTTGGAGAAACCGTGTGTCGGTTGTTATTTTTCTATCAAAATCAAGTTGGTTGTACGAAAATTTAAATTATTATAGCTTCGAACGAGTGAAGCGTGCACGTCTCAATGAGGACACTCATTTGAACATCGCAAACTGGCGCTATAGAATCACAAAGAACTGTACCAAATAAGAGAAACCAATATCACTTGAGGACTTTCAGTAACAGCAACAAATAAAATGGCTAGCAAATAAAAATGTGGCAGAACTACTTCCCATATAACGGTTTCTGGCTTTCTATTTTCTGCAAATGGTTGATAAGCCGGAAAAACAAATCAATCAAAACATTATCGAATCGGTTGCGACACTGAAAAAGGATTGTTACATTCTTAATCTGATGTCAGCTGGCAGAGAATTAAGGTAATGGCAATAGTGAGATAAACTGTTTCCATATAGGAAACATTAGACATTCATTGACCGAACACTTAGCGTTACTGACGGTAGAAATTTGAAAAAAAATCTTTCTCTTAAAACAGTTTTATTTCAGGAAAATAGGCTTGTCGACTTCACTTAATGTAATCCTTCTTTCTAGTAGTGACTGGAATTTCCTTCCTAACTTTTTGTTTACGGTATTGTGGGAAATCAGTATCATGATTATATTATTATTTTCTCATAGATACATGAGCTATTCATTTTAGCTGTTGCTGCTGTTCGAAGTCTTCAAGTGAGTAATGTGGTTTTTACTATGTGATTCTGTAGCGCCAGTCTATGGGGGTCTGATGAAGTATTGTTTTCTTTAAGATCTAGAGGATTAATTCATTTGACCCTATAAACATAACTGGTGTAGGGTCGGAGATATGAATTCATAGTATCTCAAGTGTATTTGTGTGAAAGTAAATATAACGAACTCAACTAGAATTAGAACTCGCCAATTTCTTTTTCTGAGTCGTTAAATATAAGTATACTTAAATTCTGTGGAGTAATGGATAGCGGCTCGGATTGAGGAATCGGAGAAACGAGTTCGAATTTCAGTCGAAACCATTACATTCACTTACGTGCTAATACTCTTAAGAAAGGTATGAATCCTTTTCTCCTCCCAGCTATGGGTAAATAGCAGGACAGACCGAGTTCTTTAGCGGCAACTGAGCTACCGAGATAAAAAAATGGCAACCTACTAAGGGAAAAAATCTGCCTCGTATGGGAAAGGTACGAATCCTCTTCTTCTCTCCCTGAGCTATGAGTAAATAACAGGATAGAGCGGGTTCTACAGCCTTGGATGGCAAGTGGTCTAGAAATGACAACCTACTGCGGAAAAATCTGCCTCGTCAGTTATGCATCGAAAGATACATGATCGCCTAAGCGTATATCACGCATGTTACATAACTGACGGACTGAAATTCTGTGTAAGTTTTCAAGGACATTTGAAGTTGGCAGGGTAGAGCCGCCCCCGAGATAAAACCTCCTTTTGAATTTTAAAGAAAGAATCAGTGTATTTCCGATTTGTTGTTAAGAGAGAAGTTTCTACAAACGCATTATGTAAGCACCCACGTAAAAAGCTAAAAATGCTACTGCATCTTTTTACCTGTAGGTTAAATATAGTCGACTACACGCTGACAATGATTTGAATCAGCAACACCTTAGCTGGAAGAACCTCGACTGCTTCTTTTTATCTAAAATTATTGAGTAAAATATTAGGCGGTGAAAATCAATTCATTTTTTTTTTTTCGAAATGCATTTGGCAAACCGGTTAAAAGCAGTCTGCTACTTTTAGTCTCTACTCTGAGGTTTATTTAACCGCCAATCTGTGACAGGCCATAATATTTTCATGAGTAAATTAATAAATTTTGAAAGAATGAATAAATAAAGTCTATCAACATTTTCAAATGGATCAAATAAAAGAGAAAACAGGTGAGTCATGTGTCTGATAGATTTAGGGCAGATAATGAATTTCCCTCTCATATATATATATATATATATATATGTATGTGTGTGTGTGATAGTTGTGTATTTGGGCAGTAATCCCTCTCTAATAAATTTTCCATTAAGAATGGCTGGCGCAGTACTTCTGTCAAGTTTTTTTATTATATTTTTCTTATAAATTTTTTTTCGTATACAAGAAAAATACAATTAAAATTTAACAGAAGTAACATATCACTCGTATGTGCGTGTATATATATTTCAGACAGACGGGCATTTTGACTGGTTTTGTTATTGGATCAAGGCTGACTAATGCTGAGAGATTAGATAGTGTTGCACGATCTATGAAGGATTATAAACAATTGCGTGGGTGACTTGTTTGGTGACCATTCTCGTTCAGTAAGTAGGTAGCCATCGTAATTGCGAACACACACACTTTTTATATAAGTTTCTTTTCTCGACCATGGAATTGCCTTTCTGTTTAAATTAAAATAAATACATCAATCGCCATCTCCTGTACAATGTTTTCTCACTTTCTGTAACCTCTTGTGCTTTAGTGATATTATCACTTTGCTTCGGATGTAATATATATATATATATATATATATATCCATGTATAGGATTGGTACATCAGGAATAAATTCCAATAACCAAAAATATTATTCTTAAAAGAGTGCTCAATACAGAGTAGGGCAAATATAATTTATTCGAAATAAACATGTTATAAAATCACTATAAAAATTGCCATTTTGTTTCAACACTTCTAATGTCTTATCAAGTGATGAGTTGAAACAAAATGGCTATTTTTGTTGTGATTTTATAACATGTTTATGTTATAATTTTCGAATAAATTTTATATATATATGATGTTTAAATATTTGTTAGAATAGAAAGGGAGGACGGACGTGCGTGTGCGTGTGCACACAGGTATATTTGAATGTGTGAGCATATTTGAAATGTATGCAGCTTATACGATCTTGTATATTCTCATTTTGAGAATACACGCGCAAAACGGAGAGGTAAATCTCAGATATGTATTTATGCACACACATATGTGCACATGCGTATATGTATGTATACATCCTTCAACGATAGACACACAAATACATCTCACTTATATGAAAATGTCCAGTGTACCTACATGTATCAAAATAGTTAATAAGAAACAATGCAGGTTTTCTTTATAATTCTAGTGCTACTTCAACATTTCTTAGGAAACCCAGTTTGGAAATGATTCCTATGGCAGAAGCCGATGAAGTGAAAACTTCTCAGCCTGACAATGAATAGTGACCTAGAACCATGAACATCCTACTTTGTACATCCTACTTTACACAGCCACCCAGCAGTTCATTTTCTGTGTGTTGTTTCCCTTCAGGATATGGATGACCACGGCGCTCCACAATTTCCACTCACTTTAGCGTTTGTCCTTTTGCCAAGCTCCCACACTTCCGTTCCGACTAGGATTTACAAAAGTTCGTCAGGTACGTGACCTCTTAACCCCCATATTCCCTATGAGGATTAAATTCTCCAATCCCCTCCTTCTTCATTATGTCTCCAAGAAATTTCCGCTGTCCCTATCCGATTCTTAGTATAACTGTCATTTTTGCTTCCACTGATTACCCGCTCCGTCCATAGAATTCTCAGCATCCTTCTGTAGAACCAGATTTCTGTGGCCTCCAGTTTGTTCCTCATCCCTGGGAAGATTATCCAGTATTCACTGCCATGCAAGAGGATTGATATTACATGGGACAATTGTTTCTCAGGTTTCTTTAATCCATCTAAGGAAAAATACATTCTCATGCTTGGTCACTAGAATAATGATTTGTGAGTCGGGACTATAACTTTTCAGCACCATCGTACGAAAAAAATAAATAAGCTGTTATATAGGAATAAAGTGTCGCTGCCGACACTTAAATTTGAATATAGATCGCCAGTGAGCAAACACAGGCGATCCCATTATTGAATTAAGTAGACCACGTGACCATAGAGGAAACGCATATATGTAGGAAGTAGCTGACGACTAACGATCGCTATTTCTAGTCTATCCTCTATTACTATACGGATCACCATTTCTACTCTATCTTCTATTACTATACGGACAGCTATTCTCTACTCTATTCACTATACTATTTCTCTATTCAGATCACTAAAGGGATTACTATTCGAGCGAATATTATCGAGCAAGTACTATTAGTGCGAGTGATATTCGAAGGCGTCTGACACCAATATTGTTCAACGGCGTACTATAGTTATATCGGCAATTACAAAAGTCTCTACTATAACGAGTATTACTAAAGTGATGAGTATTCGTTGGCATCACAAAATAAAGGAACCATATAAATGGAAACTATTTGGAGAAATTCTCTTTATATGTTTCATTATCTTAGGAATGATTCAGACGAGTATCATTTTTGTAGAGTAGTTTTCACAGTGGAGGCTTGTATTTCTCTAAGTCGGTCCTAAACTAGGTTTAGACGTACAAAACGTTAGGAACTTGAAATATAGTTAATGACGCAGCAATCAAGTTGTGGGGCTCATACTTTAATGTCCGACATCGACTGACTCACACAACTCACTCAGCTTTACTGGCGACTGCTACTACTACTACTTATCTGTGGGAGAGTCTATTTACAATAGAAATAGGTACGTTCCGGTATAACAATCATAACGTTTTTTTTTTTTTGGTTTTTTGCATTGTTTCATCCAATAACTTCTTCAGCGTTCTTGAAAACTATCGAAGAGACATAATCCAAAAAGAAACACCAAAATCAATCATATCAGATCATGTATGAAAAAAAAGTGAGTGTACTATAGGTGCCCCAATGGGATTAAAATAACAAACATTAGATCACACTGAATATTGTATAAAAGGTGAAGAAAACACGAGACAAGAAGTAAAAATAATTAGAAAAATATTTAAATTGAGCATAAAATTTAACACGATATGACAGTCAGTATAGGAGAGCGTTAGGGCGTGTGCAGATTTTCGCAAAACTTTTTGGGGAAAACTAGAAAGTACAAGTGTAAGTAAAAATTTATCCGCATTTTCATCATATCTGTGATATGAGTGCAGATAAATTATTAGATTCCCTCATAAACAGACATAGAAAATTTGCACGTCTAATTTAACAGTTAAAGCTGTTCATACCAAAAAAAGGAGAAAGAGAAAAGAAACACACAAGGTTATATATATAAGTTTGTATTATTGTTATATATATATATATATAGTTGTATGGATATGAGCTTGTGACCCTAGGGTTCATGATTTTGCGATTATCAGACAAACGGGTTTAATTTTTAAAAGTTGAACCTATTTATGTTTGTGTTTGATTATGTTTGGTGGTGATAGGAGGAAATCACCCTCTGTGTCAGTTTTGGGATGACACTCTCACATACACAAACATACATACAGGTGTACGCATTATAGTTCACACAAACCCACTCATATAAACAATCCGAAATTGGGTACAGATACACACTATATTGCGTGATACACACTATGTTGTGTGAACTATAATGCGTAAACCAGTATGTATGTATGTATGTATGTATGTCTGTGTGCGCGTGAGTGTCATCCCAAAACGGACACAGAGAAGGATTTCAAGCTCCCACCACCAAACATAATCAAACACAAGCAATAATAGAGAAGATTACAGTCAGGTGATTGGTGGGGTATGTCAGTGGTCCAGTCCTTGTTGACAATATGAGTGATGTTTTGCCTTCTGGTGCCCATTTCCCATCATACTTTTCTTAGGGTTCTGCTTGACAACATCGGCAACGAAATAGGCTGTCCTCATGGCGCCAGAACGCTTCTTATTAGTTTTGCTTTCTGGCCTGAAACTGTCTTTGTCGTCTCAGGCCGCATTTGCCTTTGCAAGGACGTAGAGCATGGTTTTAGGTTATTTAAACCATTCAATGATTTCCTTGGCTTTGTGGCCGACGTGAAGGCTCTCCACAACAGCAGATCGACGATGGTATTCTGAAGACATGTCGACTACTAAGGAAAACGTGCATCAATAGCCAGAGTGTTACTGAAGTGTAATACTTTCTAATGGCGTTCTCGAAACCTCGCTACGCTGTGACGTCACGGCGCAGTTGCCACGATAATATTTTGGATTTATCTCTGCCACACTGTATATATATATATATATATATATATATATATATAGATAGAGAGAGAGAGAGAGAGAGAGAGAGAGAGAGAGATTAGAAATCACGAGTTTATTTAAGACGACTTGTCATTTCTGCCAAGGATCAGACTATCTACGCGATCTGTGAAAAGTGTTACATAAATAATAGATCATGATGGCTCGCTACTAATTGACAAGACACGTGCGAAACAGGTTGGGATTTTTTTGTTGTTTTGTTGGGTTTTTTTTTCCTTCTTTCTTCCTGATGTGGCTACAGGAGCGGAATTGTTGGAAGGAGTGTCAAGTTTACGGCGCTACCTCCACTCCTCCGCCTGCAGATTGATTCAGTTCCGCCGGTCACCTGGGAAAGTGGCACCAACAAGACTTGTCATTAGTCTCCCTCATCCATTTGCGGTGGCCGATACCGCAAGAAATCAGAGCCATACACATTGCGTTTTATCTGTCTATAGTTACATGAACATTACATACACACACATATATAATATAAACATCTAGGTAAAGATGTAAACAGTCTATTATTTTATGAGGAAATCGTCTATTTCTCATTTCATGTATAAGTGATAATTGCATACCAAAAGTTCTTTTTTTACAGTGAACTCCATAATGGTCATAGAAATGTTGGTAGACTTTGGCTCGGGTATAAAGATAAACTGAAGAGCAACCTTTCTTGCGTCAACATTCCATTCAAGAACTTCGAAGTAGGTAGCTATGAAGAGATCAGATCATCGTTCTCGCTGCCATTCAGAAATAAAGCACCATCAAGAAGTAAGCATCTGTTGAAACACAAAAGCAAAATAAGACAGCTAACAGTGTTCTTGCTGCACTTGGATACAATACATTCTCCTGTACTGTTTTTTGGTGCAATTCTCGAGCCGGTCTCAAAAGTCATGCCCGTCATAGGCACGCAGATAATTAGTTCGTGGTCGTCGGAATCTCATACATCGAACTCGATGGGAGAGTCCATAATTATATCTATGATTTTCAGAGAGCACACATAGAACACATTCATGCATACAGAAACACATACACAAGATATTTTCTATGTTATGCCCGACTTTTTTTGGCAAGAGTCCAGTTCGTTATACCAATAAAGAAAATAAGAGGTGTTAAAAATTCTTGATACACTTCGCAATCTGGGAAGTTATCAAGCTGAGGTCTTTTCAGTACCCCCTCGTATACACTTATTTGAAAGCTAACGGCAAAGGAACAAAAATCTTTTTGAATTATGCTTGTTGCAAAGAAAATAAGAACAATAAAAAGTCATACTGTTGTGGTGTCCTCCCTCTAAAGAGTCTATGCTGGACTCTTCCGCCTACTATAAGATTAGTACGAGAGCAACCTTTGTGGGGAAAGTCGAATAGATTGGACGCTGGGTCAACCGACACACACTCACTAGTCGTGTATTTTGTTGTACTTACTGTTTAATATATGATATATCTGTAAAACTTGTTTTAAGATCTGACCAAGTAAATGGTTAAGAAATAACAACACATACTTAAAATTACAACGGGTTTAAATTAATGAGGGGGGCGGCTTCGAAACGTAAATACTCACGTGACGTACTGAAGAAAGAAGGCACAGTGGGAAATATCGATTAATCTACTTGATGAGTTACTTGATTTCGAATAAAAATAATTTCCCAGTTGTTAACATAAAACTCAACATGAGTCAATTGATTGATTCATTCATTTTTTACGGTTTATCAACTCTTTGCGGGTTATTTAAAGCCAGAATATATTTTTAGATAAGTTTTTTTTTTCGAGATAACGATCTAACGATACAAGTCGTACTAATTAACCCATAGCTGGGGGAAGATGAGGTAGATTCATAGCTTTCCCAAGGGTATTTGCGCGTAAGTGAATATGACAAAACCCAACTGAAATTCGCAATAGGCTCTGCAATTAACAATTCCGAGCCATTATCCATTATACCACCCGCATATCAAAACTTACAGAACCTGGTATCCACAAGTGGTCACCCATCTAGGCACTGACTAGCTTTGACGTTGCTTAACTTCGGTCGTACGGGAGCCGGTGATTCAACGTGATGTGGCCGTAAGCCTATTTGGGCTGAGAGAAAGTTGTATCCAATTGACTTTTCCAACAATTAAACTCATCTCGAGGTTCTTGACAAAATACAGAGACGGATATGCAATGTGATAGATCCTGGTCTGGCATCTCGTCTACAGTCACTTTCTCACATGCGTGCTGTGGCTTTTCCCTGTCTTTTTTTTTTTACAAATATTTTCATGGCATCTGCTCTGACGAGCTACCTTCATTGGTACCCCATCTGCATAAATTTAAGCGTGCTACTAGGTTGGCATCTCGATCGCATCCTTTCACAGTCGAAACAGATGTAACCGCCTCTTCTACTCCAACAGCTTTTTCTCTCGCACTTCCCGTCAGTGAAACTCCCTTCCTCCTACTTGTTTCCCTGATAGCTATAATCTTCAAATATTCAATTGTAATATCAATCGACATCTTCTGATGTCTTTATATTGATCCTCGTCCTTCTCTATATCCTTTCCTCAAAACCTGTCTTTACTTTTGCTCTCTGTAATACCTTACGTGCCAGTGTCACTCCCGCCTTGCTTGGGGTGAAATGCTTAAAAAATGTGTGATCAATTTTTGATTAATGTTTTCTTCCATTTATTGTTGCTTTTTATCACGAATTTCGAATACTCACGCAACATTTAAGAAGCGTGGAGGATTAATTGATTTTTTTTTTTAAGGTTTATCAACTCATTGTGGGTTATTTTAGGGCCAAACATATTTCGGATAAGAGATCACGTACAATAAATTTCAAAAGAAAGGAAAAAAAAAAAAAGAAGATTTTTTAAATAACCTCCCTCTGAAAGACTAAATAAAATTTAGTTTCAAAATGTTTGCTTAAACTCAACGTATTTCCAGAAGATTGCGACTTGGTTTTCGTCATTTATTTTTTTATTTTTTCTTTCTCCTTGCAAATTTATTTTCTGTCGATATTTTAAATCAATCTTATTTTATTGTGCTGCATCGCGAATTTGTGATGATTTAATTGTAATATCTTTGGCGAAGGAGATATTTAGAAAAACTGGCGGCAGCTGGTTAAACTTTGTGTACATAGAGGCAAGAAAAAGGAATATGTCGAACGCCATCTTAAGCAAATGGCTTTTTCGAATAGATTCAATTAATTCCGCTCACACTTGTCAATCTTATATTAATGTAAAGGTCACAAATACATAAGTGGTATAATTATCAATTGTTAGAATTGTGTTATGTATCACTGTAGCTAATAGAAAGTCAGTTTCTGTTACAAGATTAAATAAGTGAAGAAGAGCTAGAAACATTTTGCGATGTCAGCCTATCAAGTTAACAGGGACCCTGAAATTCCAAATCCTAGTTATTACTTGACCTCGAATACGCGCAAAATCTATAGGTGAACGTTAGGGTGAGTCCAGATTTTCGCAAAACTCTTTTGGGAAAACTAGAATGTACAAGGGTAAGTAAAAATTTCTCCGCACTTTCACCATAACATGTCTGTGGTATGAGTGCAGATAAATTATTAGATTCCCTTATAGACAGACATAAAAATATAGAAAATTTCGTGCGCCTAATTTAACCGTTGAAGTTGTCCATATCAAAAAAAGAGAAAGACAGAAAGAAAAAAAAAGAAACGTACCATGTTATATATAAGTTTGTATGGCTGTTTATTGTATATATAAATATATATAATATATATATATATATATATATATATATATATATATATATAATATATATAATATATATTATATATATTATATATATATATATATATATATATATATATATATAAAATATATATATATATATATATATATATATATATATAAATAATATATATATATATATATATATAAATAATATATATATATATATATATATATATATATATATAAATAATATATATATATATATATATATATATATATATATATATATATAAAAATATCATTGTGTGTAGGTGTGGCTCTAAGCTCCCACATCGGAGTCTCCAACGCTTATTGTCGTATCACTGTGATATCCAATGGAAACTTTTAAATCGCCACGTTCTAATTCCTTCAAAATATCTCCACACGTTTGACAATAAAACGCTATATTAAATCAAGGTAAATAATGAAAATTATTTTGGGAATATTCTTGATCAAAAGATATTATGGAGAAATCAAAAGATCCATTCAGTTCTCCCTCTGATATTTGGTTCCGTAAAGGGTTACGTTTCTGGTTTTACCAAAGAAAATAACAAAGATCCAATTAGATGGATTATCAGCGGATACATTTGCAGTGGAAATTATACTGCTCTTATAAAATAAGTTTGACATAAAAACAAGTGTGGAGCATCCTTTGAAAATTATACTCACTATTAGGCAGTAACGCTCAATCAAATTAGCTCGTTAATCATTACCCTACCCCGGCGTACCTGTAGGAATCCAGGCCCCAGTCAGGCGTTTGCAAATCTATTAATCCGCACGAACAGAGATCAACACATGATCAGATCTTTGATGTTTCCTTTTTTCGATACCAAAATGGTGCCTTATCATTGGCCGAAAGAATTCGCTATTGGAGGAAAATAAAAATAAAATCCGGGGTTCTGATATCAGAATCCGAAATGAGAAGGTTTATTGTCTGGCCAATATAAAGCAAAGCGTGTCTTCTGTTTGTTTACTTATTTTGTGTTAAGTGATTCTAGAGGCTTTTTCAGTGAAAGGAAGTTGGCCGAACTTAAAACCAATGTTGGCCGACGAGTCGAAAGTTGAATGAAAAGACGTGATACGAGAAGATAAACGAATGAAAGAGATAAAAATAGGCTTCAAGTCTATCTATAGACATGATACGCCTTTCGATCGTGAGTTTGAGGTCTGGTTTATTTTGGTTTGGCTATTTTGGGACGAAATTAGGTACGCTATAACATTGAACTTGCTTTTTCATTTTACATTAATAGAGATAATAATCGGTATCAAGTCACTTCTATGGGTCATCCGGCAGCATTATCTATTATTTTTGTGTTCACGAGTTTGATCTGATTCCCATGTTTTTCTTTCTGCAGAACATAACTATATTCAAGTTTTATTTTTGCATTTATTATTGAGCACGTAATAGAAAACAGCATTATCTGCTTTTCTTATATAGCGAGATACAATGATGCTCATTAAACGAGCTGAAAGTTTGAAGAATCGGCCTCTAATTAGGTATGACAGCTCAGAGCAGTGCGGACGACATTCATATCTATATCTTATCTTTGCTAAGTCTCGACCAAAATACTTTAGTCTGAGCTGAGAGTTGTGAATAGGAATTCAAGTTCCACAAAAGAGAAATCGTTTTGCCTACTAGTCAGACTCTACTAGAGAGAATCCTATTTAAGACGTTTCGATTTCGCCATTAACAAAATTTAATGGCAGCCATCCTGTCTCGCTGTTGAACGAAGTGCATAAATAAACCAAAAACGTTCAACTGTTTACGTCTTTCGGGATTTTTTTTTTTTTTCGACAACATGGTGACTTTTCGATCACACCACTTTTTTGTATCCAGCTTTAGCGATTACCCAAGAAGCGGCATAGAGAACCTAACCAAGTGATAATCCAAGGCACGACGTTATATGTTGTAAACAAATAAATATAGTCTGTTTATTTGTATATTAACTGTCACATCAAGATTGATTATTTTGGGGGCTAGTTGCTCTTTCATCTTATTTTTGTTGCTTTTTATCACAACGCGCTAGCCACGTTTACATTTATTTTATGACCGTTAAGTAGACACATCGACCAGAAATAACGAATAAGATCTTAAATCTAAAAGACATTTGAAATCGCCTTTAAGACTTGAATAAGCGCCTTAACTTACGTTCGTTTTCGAAGTTGTGGTCATTCAAATTTACCCAGCTGTTACTATTTTCGCTCTATTTTACTTATACGTTTTATTATTCGTTTACACTTTTTGGTCATATAGATGTTATCTGAATGGTACCTGCTAATGAAGTTTCGTGACCTAATAGGTAATGTCATACGGGCGAGTAAATCTCTCGATTGATTAGTTTTTACGGCTTATCAACCTTTTGCAGGTTATTTAAAGCCAGAAAATATTCAAAGCTTACAACATCTATTATTCCAAAGAGGTTGACTATCTAGGTTCTGACCAGGCTTGACGTTGCTTAACTTCGGTGATCGTAAAAGAAGCGGAGTTTCAACGTGATGTGGTCCTAAGCATATATCTCTTATTTCCCGCGCACACACACACACACACACACACACACACACACACACACACACAACAACCTAGCTAAAAATTAATAATGATAATGCCTCAGTTAAAATTTTAACATTAATTTTTACCCAGGATATTTGAACTCTTGCATATGCTTCATCTGTTTCTATGTTTGGAGTTACAATTAGGCATTGCTATAAAAATCAAATTAAATTATTAAGTGATAAAGCAAGGTGCTTATGTGCATCTTTAGTACAGGCTTATTTTTCTGAAGTGCCTTTTGACGTATTTACTGGTTGCGATGGGTAAATTGACGCCGTTTTTATATTTCGCGCATGCGCGTTGTTTTATATTTTGTCGACTGCACACTTAAGTAGGGTCAGTTGGGCTCCGTCTGTGAGAAAAAGAGCACCATGATGCAATTCACTCCGCCAGAAATTTGGAAACGGCATGTTCCAATACGAACATTTCGGAGTGTTTTGGTGCAGAGGATTCGGAAAGAGTAGGATGAGTCCAATGATGATTACGAAGATACGGCAGCTCGTAAAAACTCACTTTATTATGTGTGGGTGCAGTTGAGCGAGAGACCAAAAAAAAAAAAATTCTTTGTTCCACCAAAGATGAACTGAAAGCAAGGATTATGGTAGCATTCACCAACTTAAACAAGTAGACACTCCAAAATAGTTGCAGATTTCGAAGTCGTCTGGAGGCCATGGTTGAAGCCAATGGCCATTCTATTAAAAAAATGTATTAGTATTTAAAGATATTTAAAGTATACCTTTAGTATTTCAAGATATTTTGGTAAATATATCTTAAAATAAGATGTTAAATATTATTTTCATTTTGGCGTGATTTAGACGACAATTTATCCATCACACCCTGTATACGTCATGACCTGAGGAAATCTTTGTACGTGATTTAATATATTGTCTTAAAGAAAACATTACAATAGATGCATATGTATTTTAGAAGCAACAAGCAACATGCCATAAGACACACACACACACACATGTGCCTTGTAGTAATAAGCATGTTAAAGCTAATTTTAATAAAAATATTTTGATTTTAACGGATATTTCGATATTAAAAACTGACATGCTAGCATTTCCGTCATTTCTATATAATATCTTATAGACCTATGTCAAAGTTGATACGTAAAACAGTTTGATTCAATTCCTGTTGTTTTGTTTGTGCAAGTGATCCCTCACTAACTTCATCCTCCCTCACCCCTTACAAAATTGCAGATATATTTGTTAAAATATCTGGCAATGGAACAGAATACAGTTGTAAACATTACCCGGGATCTGACTGAACAAAATCACCTCACGTTGTGTTTCGATTCTAGTTTGTGTAAGTATGCTCAAAACTGGGAAAGGGACGATGTCCGTTCACAAGGAAACGAAATGTGAAATTTATGCCACGGCGAGAAATGAAAATGCTAATCCCGCTTCCAATATACTTGGACATCTATTCAGGGATTCACCCGACATAGTCCACTTCCCTACCTACGACCAAGACAAAGTAAACTTGGATGAATTACATGGCGGAATTTGTGAAGAGCGTGCTATATCGAGTTTAGTACCTCTTTGTTACCGAGACCTGTTGCTTGCGTCGTATCGTAACGGTCCGGGATCGATTCTCGGTAGTGGATGTGCACTGCTGATGAATCCTAAAATAGGACAAACCGGCCGTCCAGTGCATTCTGTTGAGGATTCTTATAGACTCGATGAATTACTTAATTATGATTATTCAAATCCCCCTAGTATAAATTCTGCGTTGCAAAAGTAGGTATATTTTAATGAAAAGAAAACGTGCGCACAAAACGTATTGCATTGATTATACAAACATATCAATAATGATATAACAGTTACTATATATCTACTTTTGCAGTATTTTTAAAATATCACTAAAAATAAAGGCAACCTCAGAAAAAGGCCAAAAAGCTAAAAGAAAAAAAAAAGTGGCAAAATCTTGGTAGTATTATTACGAGGAATGAACGAATGATTTTTTATGTAAATTATTTTTTCCTTTTTAGAACCTCGGACATTTTGGTTAAAAAAAAATTTTTTGTCTTCAGAGCGAAACTTAAATTTGGGAACGTTTTTTTTTTCAGGAAAATCGTTGATTTGGAAATTCTTGCAAAATCCAGGTAATTGTCGAATTTTAATTAAACTTTCAGACTTCTTCAGAAATGAACGAAATTATTTTGCGAAAGATTATATATATAATGAAATCAATGGGTGGGGGAGGGTAACTACATATATATATATATATAGTTACCCTCCCCCCCCACACACACAGTGATTTCATTTTCATGAAATTTTGAGAAATTCTTTTTAGTATTGCCTAATATTTATATTTGTTATAAGAACATGTCCTCGGAGAATTTAATTCATCAAAATCTTTTGATCAAACAAGACACCCACAATGATAGAAAATGTAATAAAACTAAGGCAACTGTTAATTAAAAAAAACTTTTAATTGCTTTTAGAAATAAAATAAATTATGGACGCTATGGCCATAAAAAACTTTGACAAGATTTGTATTCATGTTTAAAAAAAAATTAAGATATTTTATAAACTATTAAACCTTTTAAAAATATCTTATGTTGTAGTCATCAATCGATAGTTATTAAATTAAAACTATTTACTAATTATAATTTAATGTGTGTAACGAAGAAATAAAACATACTAAAACATTAAATTTATATATATATATATATATATATATATATATATATATATATATATATATATATATATATATAGAGAGAGAGAGGATGAGACAAATGTAACACCCTTTTTATTTATTAAATTTTATTCAACAAAAATCAATTACAGTAGATTAAAATGTCTTAAGATTAACTACGGCTTACGCGGTCGGGAATGATTAAATCTTAATTTAAGAAGACGTGGAGCAATTGGTTGGCGATCATGATC